>JAODAL010003906.1:0-165345 GCA_025379985.1 Phyllomedusa bahiana | reverse complement strand
GAATTGTTGCAGTCTTTTCTCCTGGGTGTGGAGAGAGAAAAAAACGGAAAGCCCCTAAACTCTGAGTCAGGCAGGGATCTACACAAATTGTGCTATTTCCTGATTGTGTAAGCCCTTCAGTGTAATTCCTTCAGTGTAATTCTGTTTCTTCTGGCTGTGTAAAGTAAAAATGTGCTGGTCACTGAGTGAGGACACGGGGAATTTTCACTCAGTGAATTCGACCAGGGGCTGTACAGAATGTAAATGACCCTTCAGCTATTTGGAAATGCAAGGAGGAGGAATCAGCAGGGATTCCCCCAGGACTGGAAAATAGTGTAAACAAAAAACACAAGATAAGGAATTAACTGTGAATACAAGACAGCTTTGCTAATGACATCCAATTTCAAAGTTGCTTGTTTTCACTGTCCCCTTATTTTGAAGACCATTTAATGAAATGATAAAACCCCTTTAAAGAAGCAGCTATTTTCGGATTTTTTTATTTAGTTTTTTCCTCCGCACCCTCCAAGTTCCATAACATTTTTCATTTTTCTGCTACAAATATGTATGAGGGCGTGTTTTTTGCGGGACAAGATGTACTTTTTAATGGTCTAATTGAAAGTACCATATAATGTACTGGGAAAGCCAAAAGAAATTCTTTGTTGGATAGAACGTGAAAAAAACGTGCCATCCTTGCCGGGATTTTCATTTTTACTGCGTTCATTTTTCAGTTTAAATAACATGTTATCTTTATTTTGTGATTCTGGCGATACCAAATCTATAGGGTTTTCATTATGGTTTTTCTACTTTTAAAAAAGTTTAAACTTTATTAAAATTGCTTTGCATCCCCACTTTGTGAGAAAAAAAAATTTTTTCTCCAATAGAGCTGTGTGAGGTTTCATTTTTTGCAGGCCGAGGTCTAGTTTTTAAGGGTACCAATTTAAAGTTTATGCATCTTATTTTTACCCTTTTCTATACCATTTTTACCTGGTAGGCAGGATGACCGAAAATGGAGTCCTATGGATATACAATGGGAGCTGGCATACGAGCTAAGTGGGCATCACAAGTCTGATGTAAGCAGAGTGTGTGTGGGGGGATCAATGCTGCTGTCAGATCCCCTTTACCGCTCTATACCTAGCTAACATACTGTACATTTCATCAGTAGATGCACTTCATACTTGAAAGTCTTGATGATACTGACCTCTGGTGGATTTGTAGGAAATTAGACGTACTTGAAAAGAGCTCTCAAGTTATAATGGATACAATATTTACACCATATAATGGTCTTAACTGGGACATTAAAGGGGTTGACTCACTACATTGATTCATCCTGTTTTATTGGTTTCATTTTAAATTCAGGAGTGTGTTTAATGGCTTCTACTGCGTAGAACCCAGGTCTTAGCTATAGCAACAGATTGGTAGCCTATCATAGAGACAAACAGGTCTGTAGCTTAGCCCCCTAAGCTGATGCACCCCATCAAGAGGTGTACCTAGAATGGTAGGACATTATTACAAATGACTTTTTTTTGAAAGATCTTTAACAGAAAAAAGCAATCCTTGTAGGAGAAACCCCTTTAAACCCTATTTAAAATATCAAACAGAAGAATATCTTTGTTGCCTCCAGCAACCATTCAAAGCTCAGCTTTCATCTTTTGAACTGCTCTGGAAAATTAAAGCCTTGCTCTGATTACAGTTTACCGACTTTGGACGCACCCATATGTCCTGGCTGGGAAGGTGTTCTCGCAAATTGACATATAGGTACGTCCTGGACATCGTGCGGGCTCACAAGCAGAGTCCACACAATCGCAGTATGGAACTAGCTGTACATTACAGCAGGCCCCATGCTGTGTCAGCCATAACCACCCACTCTGTTTGCGGCCAATTAACCCCTTATCTGGGTGATTGGAAGTTACAATGCATAGCAGTGATCCAAAGATAATTGATTCAAGTCCCCTATGTGAAAAAGTAAAACACAAAAACAATAAAATAACACGTACACTACCCTTTCCACTTTACAAGCGTCAATTGCCCCAAAAACATAAAAAAAAAAATAAAAGTACACATATACATACCTCCCAACATTTAGAGATTTGGGAAAAAGGGACACATTAGGTCAGCCCAACCACCCCAAAAAAATGACATCACACCAGGAAACGCCTCAACCAGCCCAAAATAAAACCCTTATGCCCCCCCCCCCTCCAGCAAAACCAGCACCCAAAACAACAAACGTTACTGGGGGCTATAAAGGGTATTTATATATAGTAAAAGCAATATATATACCCGGGAACCTACAAAAAAAGCTGGAAAGTTTTATGGATGTACCTCTATATAATGTTCCCATCAAAACAGGGAATCCAATGGATCCCATTATGGTAATGGGTTAGCTGGGGCTGGAGGGTTCCCTTGTCTGATGATTTTGGGTGCTGGTATTGCTCCATTTAGATGAAAAACATGACGGCTCGGGAAAAAGGGCTTATTTAAATTTTTTTGGTCTTACGTCTCGGTATATGGCTCCCTGTCCCACTTGGACACAGACTGGGGGCAGGGATGCACGTGTGAATGCACCCCTTTGTTTCCAAATTTTTCTTCATTACCGCCGGTATTTGCTTTGGCCCTGTAAAAGGGCCTTTTTGGCTATGTACACACGGCTTAAAATGGGAAAATAAGTCCCTCCAATATTTCACGGGGCCCTACTGCGCTTATACAGGACAAAAACCGTCCAGTAAATTCGGCAAACCACAGTTCTCATAGAGAAAAATAGTGACGTCTCCTTTCTGCTCCCAATACCGAGCGAGGAGAAAGTGACATGTCATTTATTTCTATAGAGCTGCCAGCCCCTCCCCCCCCCCCCCCTCCCATGCGGGAGTTCCCGAACACACGGTGTAATTGCGGGGCCTAATTACGCACCGCAATTAGCTGGTGTGAACATGGCCTTAGAATACATTGGGTGTAAGTCTGGTCACAAGGGGTCAAATGGGGGGCTTTGGTCCGTAATTCGCACTGTACTGCGTCAAATAGGGGAAAAATGCCCCCGGGCATTATGGAAACCCCACATTTCATAGAGAACTAGGATTAGCCCCTCTCCCGGGCGGGTACATGCCCGCGGGGGAAATGACATTTTGTTTTATAACGCTGAAAAAGCCCCCTGTAATGAACTGGGGGCCGGGGGTGTCCCCCCCTCCCCCGTGGGAACAGCCGATCAGCGCGACCCCCCGAACCCGGCGTTTGCGGGGGTGCGAAACCCCCCCGAAATTTACTCCGTTGGGGAACCTAGGCTAAAGGGGAGGGTTTTTTTTAGTGCACACAGTAATCAGCAGGTAAAAGGGAGGGGTTACATAGGCATAGAGTACATTTATCTCAGGCACAATGGAGGGTTTAGTGTAGCACAGCGCACACAAGGGAATTTTTTGCAGGCAGATATCTGAGGTTTTGTGCGCTTGTACGTTCAGGGAAAAAAATTCTGCAAAAAAAGTACGTACATTACGCACAAATGCCCTCACACACTGCCTGCTACTATAGCTCATATGCCGTTGCTGCTGAGGAGGGGGCTTTCTGTGAAACACACAGTATATTACATATAGGGGCATGTTTTAAGGGGATAAGTGCGCCCGTACATATTTATGCTGCACTAAACCTCCCCCATCATCTGCTCTGTATACCCATATTATGCTGCTGCTGATGGTGGGGTTTAGAGTATATACAAAAAGATTACTAAGTATGAGCAGGCACTTACCCGCTCTATACTTTCCTGTTCAAACCCCTGGGGACAGGGGAAGCCCGCGTTTTCAGGTGGGGCAAGTGTTTCAGTCGCTCACTACGAAACCCCCTACTCACGGGGGAGGGAGGGGCCGAGTGCTTTTTTAATGTCGGGGGCTGGAACACAGAACGTGAGGGAAAGAGTGCTGCTTAGAGTGGAGGGGATACACAGCAGGGCGAAAAAGTGCCCCCCGATGAAGGGCAGGATTAGTCTCACAGGGCATGAGGGGGGGCGGGGGCCCGACCTGCCCAAGTTTCAAGTCGGGACTTTTTGGTTCTCGGGACAGCGGGGGGTTGCTTGAAAAACGTGCAGTCCCTTGAATCGGGACCTTTGGGGGGTATGCAAATTGGATTGCCCCCAAAGTATAACGACCAAGCATATAAATCTGTCATGTTATTTAACCCACACAAAGAGCACTGTAAAAGAAAAGGCCAAAAGAACAGTCCCAGAATTGCAATTTTCGTTCATCCTGCAGCACATAAAATGGAATAAAAAGTTATAAAAAAAATCATATGAATGCCGAAGTAGTGCTAATGAAAACATCAGTTGTTTTTTGCAGAAAAAAAAAAAAAATTTCACATTTGATACAGAAAAAAAAAGTTATCTTCAGAAATGGGGTGCATAAATATTTTTTCACACAATAAAACATACACACATAAAAAACTATATAAATTGGGTTTTCGCCGTAATCGTATCGACCAAGAGTAAAACTAACTTGTCATGGATAATGCACGGTGACCGCTGTTAAAATAAAAAGCACTACTAGGATTGCAGTATTTTCTTCACCGTGCCTTCCAAAAAATGGTTTAAAAGTGATAAAAAAAAGTCCTGTCTACCCAAAGTGATACAAAAAAAAAACATCAACTCATCCCAACAAAAAAACAAGCCCATACACAGCTCTGTAAATGAAAAATAAAAAAAAGTTAAGGGGCTCAGACTATGGTGATATAAAAATGTGTTTTTGAATAAAAGTGTTTTTATTGTGTAACAGCAGTAAAACATAAAAAATATACAAGTTGAGTATTGCTGTCATCGTATCGACCTGCTGAGTAAAGCTAGCATGTCATTTATACCGCTTGGTGACCGCTGTAAAATATAAATAATGCTACCAGGATTGCTGTATTTTGTTAAAAAAAAAAAAAACTATGGGTCGCTATGATTATGGCGATACCCAATTTATATACCGTATATACTCAAGTACAAGCCGAAATCCCTCCTCGGCTTATACTGGAGTCACTGTCGGCGCTCGGGCGCTGCGACGACCTGGGCGCCGGCAGGGATACTTCTACTACATGCGATTCTTCAGGGAGCGCATATAGCAGAATGCCGAGTGAGCCAACAGCGTCCAGGTGCTGCAATGGCCTGGGCGCTGTCGGCGTTCCCTTCACCTGTATGCAACTCCTCCGGAGCGCATACAGGGTAAGATACCACTGCGGAGGAGAGAGCAAGCGCTCCGTGCTCCGCATTGGACTCCGGACGGCCGCAGACTCGCAGCTGTCCAGAGTTTCCGGCACAGGCAGCGTGTCTCAGCACGCTTTGTGCGCGGCCTGATGTCATCACCCACCTGTGCCTGGACACGGAGCAGAGCACCCGGGAATCGGAGCAACAAGGGAGTGAGGTAAGTGTTTGTATTTTTTTTTTTATACTGCTTATGAGGGACATTTACCTGCCTATTACCTGCCTTTGGGGCCATATACCTGCCTAGTACCTGCATATGGGGCCATATACCTGCCTAGTACCTGGCTATGGGGCCATATACCTGCCTAGTACCTGCCTATGGGGACATATATCTGCCTATGGGGACATATACCTGCTTATAACCTGCCTATGGGGACATATACCTGCCTATAATCTGCCAATGGGGACATATACCTGCCTATACATGCCTATAACCTGCCTATGGGGGACATTAAACTGCGTATACCTGTCTATGGAGGACATTTACCTGTCTAGACCTGCCTATGTAATTTTATTGGTATCCATTTTAATTTTTTTAAATTCACCAGTAGCCGCTGCATTTTCCACCCTAGGCTTATACTCGAGTCAATTAGTTTTCCCAGTTTTTTGTGGCAAAAGTAAGTGCCTCGGCTTATACTCGGGTCGGCTTATACTAGAGTATATATGGTACTTCACATACAACATACTTAGGTATAAAAATTGGGGAAAAAATCTTCACAAATGTATAACCTAAATTATGATCCTCTGTTTCACAAAATTTTCCAGGAACTTGAAAATCTTCCGCTTTCAATTTTTGGTAGGGCACATCTACTAAAAATGGTGAGTTTTGAGAGGATACTTTACCCAATGCAGAATTTACCGATTTTGGTGAAACACAAAGATATTAAGAAATTATGAACAGCTTTATAAGCTTTCTCTGGAATAAAATGAGACCTAAGGTAGCATATGAAAAATTAGCTATGCCAAAGCATATAGGCGGACTTCAAATACCAAATGTTAAAGGTTATAATATAGCAGCGGTAGTATAATATGTTAGGGACTGGATTTGGAATTCTGATCTTTCTGATTTTTCTAATTGGTGTGTCCTTGGCGGCTTATGGGCGACATGTATGAATGGGGCTGTGCTTTGCGTCAAAAAGCTGTAGTAGACCTGTTCTATAGATGTATGAACAGTCGCACTCCAAACTTTGGTGCGATAATCGCCTGCACGACACTTTTTAATGCACCAAAAATGTGGGTACTTCTGGGGGCATTGCATCACATTTGTAGAATTAGACACATTTCTGAATCTTTGATGCCAAGTCTAGGCATATAACTGTTAGAACAGCCAGACCAGGGTAAAGGTGGTGCCTGAGCCAGACTGTTGTATTGGCCCTACACTGCCCTGTATGTATGACCTGCAGAAGAACAGCCAGACCAGGGTAAAGGTGGTGCCTGAGCCAGACTTGTGGTATTGGCTCTACACTGCCCTGTATGTATGACCTGCAGAAGAACAGCCAGACCAGGGTAAAGGTGGTGCCTGAGCCAGACTTGTTGTATTGGCCCTACACTGCCCTGTATGTATGACCTGCAGAAGAACAGCCAGACCAGGGTAAAGGTGGTGCCTGAGCCAGACTTGTGGTATTGGCTCTACACTGCCCTGTATGTATGACCTGCAGAAGAACAGACCAGGGTAAAGGTGGTGCCTGAGCCAGACTTGTGGTATTGGCTTTACACTGCCCTGTATGTATAACCTGCAGAAGAACAGCCAGACCAGGGTAAAGGTGGTCCTGAGCCAGCTTGTGGTATTGGCTCTACACTGCCCTGTATGTATGACCTGCAGAAGAACAGCCAGACCAGGGTAAAGGTTGGCTGCGAGCCAGATTTGGTATGGCTTACACTGCCCTGTATGTATGCCCTGCAAAAACACCCAAACCCGGGGAAAAAGGGGGTCCCTGAGCCAACTTGGGTTTTGGGCCCCAACCTGCCCTGTTGAGCCCTGCAGACGAACACCGCCCAGGGTAAAGGTGGTACCTGAGCCAGACTTGTGGTATTGGCTCTACACTCCCTTATGAAAACCCCTGCAAAAAACAGCCAGACCAGGGTAAAGGGGTGCCTGAGCAAAGGCTTGTCGTTTTGGCTCACCTGCCCTTAGTATGCCCTGAAAAGAACAGGTTTCAACATTTGGTGCTTTTCACTGCCTTAAAGCTATTTAGAACGGGCATGTCAGCCCCCAAATTCTAATGTGCCCCTAAGTCTTTACTACATATACCTTATAAAAGCCTTCCTGTAGCAATCAAAGATACTGCAGGATTGGGAGATACTATCTGTACTTGGAAAACCCAATCAGAAAATGCCCAAAATATATATATAAAAATATATATTAATTTTAAAATATAATATATTTAATTGCAGGTTTTCCCATCACTCCCCGGGAAGTGGCGTTGAATGACTCCCAGAAAGGTAACATGTTTTAGTGGAGGGACTCATGCTCTGGGAACCCTTGACGTGTTGGGGGGTGAGTTAAAACAATCTTTGATCAAATACTGTAAACTAGAGTCCAGGGTTTTTTATATTTTTTCCCTTTGCTGTAAAACATTTTTCCCATTTTCCCATTAACTTGAGGTTTTCTTAGTCTTTAGTGGCCACCCCGATTTTGTATTAGATGTATGTCATTGCCTTTTCAGTGGCACTATGCTTACTTTTCAAAGTATATATTAGATGTCGCACAGCTTTTACATATATATATAATATATATATATATATATATATATATATATATAATATATATATATATATATATATATATATATTGAGCTCGCACAGCTCTGGGAACAAGTCCTTCAGGCATGAGACAGAGGCAGATATCTGGTTCAAACAGTGTCTTGCTTCCGTGTGTTTATTTCACCAGCAGAACAAAAACGTATGGCAATACATGCACAGCAAACATAATAAACATAAACAAAACTCCTGCTCGTCTGAGCACTTACTATACACAGGTGTAGTTCCCTCACTAGCACCTTGGGAGATGGTGTAGCAGACACTGGCTTCCACCAGTGTGAATGTCTCCAGCCCAGAAGGTAGACTGGAGATGCAGCCCTCCCAGTCAGCTTACCTGCTGACCTTATATACCACCGGGAAAACCCGAGTGGAGCCATGGGGAGTAACACCCACCCTGCTCTATGCTTACTCCCAATGAAAAGGCCGACCCGGGAATGCTGGTAGCCGTACTAACAGACAACTTAAATGTATGTCGACAGTCTGTACTGCCGACACCTTTTTAACAAGGGCCTTTCACTCCCCCAAGGGTTTTACCTTTGGGGGCATGTATCTTGCTTTTCCCAGCATACGCCCAAAACCCTGGCGGGATATACACTCCATCGAGCCTTTCCCACTGCGGCCTTTAATAGCCCCCCCTTGCCAGCCCTGGGGGGCGGAGCACTTTGGCCAAAAAATTTGGTACCCGTGAAAATGCATCGGGTTTTGGCCTTTTGTGCCCCGGGGCGATTTTTACAGAAAATTAAAAAGCCTGTAGACCCGGGAACCACCGGGTCCCCCTTGCGTTTTTTCCCCTTTGTTCTGTGCCACCCCTTTTAAAAGGGGGGAAATGGTCTGGATGCTCTAAAGGGTCTACCTATCAAGTAGTAACGCAGCGACTCATGGCCCCCTTAATGGCCAAGCATTCCTTTTTCCACTAGCGTAGTTTTTCTCCACCCTGACAGCTTCCTCAAGGTAAACTCCCGGTGTTTCCCCCTCAAACCATTGTGATGGGACACCCCCCTAATCCCCTCAGAAGCTTTTCCTGAACAAAAAATTTTTTCGAATTTTTGGGGCCGGGCCCCCGGCCTTTGCAGGTACCCCTTTAGCCCTTTAAGGCTTTTCACCCCCGGGTTCCCACTTGACCAAAGTGGTTTTTGCCCCTTTTGTGAGGTCCGTAAGCGGGGCTGCAATGGAGGCAAAGTTGGGACAACCTTAAAATACCCGCGATACCTAAGAAAGGCCCCGGCCCGTTTTTGGGAGATCGGTTGGCCAATTTCTAATTGCCCCCCAGTTTTCCTTTTGGGGGCTTGATGACCCCCCCCAATGTCGAAACCTAGATAGGGGGGCCTCCTTACCCCTATGGAACTTTTTGGGGTTGGGCGGTCAGCCCCTCCCTCCCTTTAGGTATCTAGACAGCTTGCACCTGGTCAGTGGGACTCCCAACCGTGCTAAAATCACCACGTCATCCAAATATGCTGCTGCATATTTTCTAGGGGGCTTAGGATAGTCCTCTCCTCTGGAATGGGGCCCGGAGCCCCATTAGGCCAAAGGGAAGCCCAAGTATGAAAGGGACATCTGGGGGGGGAAAAGGCCTTTTTCCCCCCCCGGCCTCCTTTGTGAGGGGGACCTCCCAATAGCCCTTGGTCGGGTCTAACTACAAGTCCCTCGCGGTCCAAACCCCCAACCAATTCATCGACCGGGGCATGGGTAGGCATAAAATTTTTGAGAGCTCGTTTACTTACAAAATCGTTGCAGAAACAAACTGCCAACGGTTTGGGTATGAGCCAAGGGCTCGACCCCCCATTTTGGGGTTTTTTTCTAGACCCCAAGTCCACATTCTTAACCTCCCGGAATTGTTTGCCTCTGGGCTTCAGGCCCAATAGGGCCCCAAACCTCCCTTTTGACCGGGTTTCTTTGATGCATGTTAAAAGGACCTTCGTGCGCCCGGGTAATTGAAAAGCCCTGCCGGTTCCTTTGTAGGAATTTCCCTATTTTCCCTGCCGCTGTGTTTTTAGGGGACTCGAGATACGGAGGGGGGAAACCCCCCCTTTTGGGGGCCCCCCTAGTCTTTTACCCCCGTAAAGCTTGCCGATCCTTCCAGGCTTAATTGGGTTTGATGTGATATATCTGATAAGGTTTCCTTCTACAGGCTAACACCTTTAGTTGACCTCACTGACCCGTCTTTTTCTCAAGGGGGCCCCCTGCCATTTGCCGAAACTGCTTTCGACCGGGGGGGACAAGATAGCCCCCCGATCCCCCGGGCTGGAACACTCTGACCTTGCAGCCCTGTTTTTTTCCCTTTATATACCCGGGGTTTTTTTGGGGGGCAGGATAGGGATTCATCCCGCTTCTCGGCAATAGTCAATCACGCTCCTATGGGGGGTATACCCTGCTCCGGCCCTCCTTGGGCAATGCCAGGAGTCCCCGGGGTGTCTACCATAGGGGATTCAAAGGGGAGAAAACCCCGGTGGACGCTTGCGCCCTCCCGTATAAGAACATGGATGGGTATAGGGGGTCCGTCTCTCCCACCCTTATCCCCACCTTTTTTAAGATTGACTTTAGGGCTTTTTGAACCTCCCATCAGACCACGTTGGGGATGATATACCGGGGTACGGGGTGGGTAATATTGAGGAGGCGGCGGTTTTTTGGTCACCTTGACATAAGGGGGGTACCCGGTCTTCGTACCCCTTCGGGATCCCGTGGGGGTGAACTTTTGAACAACCCCTTCAACCCCTTTTGGAGGGGTGTTCCAAAGGGGGAAATGGCCCTCGGGTAGGGGGTGGCTAGTCAAGGACCACTAAGAATCGATGTCCCCCCGGGCTGTTTTTGGGGGGGGCCCCTCCCGGGTCCATGCCAAACCCCAAAGGGGACCCTATTATTGGCGGGGGGTTTGGGGGGCCCCAAAAAGGGGCCTAGGGCTTTTTTTGGAAATTGGGCAAGAGGGGCAGAAATCTTCAATTGCCCTATAAATCCCTGGGTAGAAGTTATGCCTCCCCCTCTCCCTTTTCTCCACCCCTAAGTGCCCCCCCCGCACATGGGATGGGCTAGCCCAACACCCCGGGCGGACATGTATTGGGACACCAATTGCTCCACCACCTCGGGTTTCGGTCTTTTTTTCCCGGGAAACATACTTTTTACCGCAAAATAGGGGCACCCTATCCTCGCCTGGTCCCCGGGGGTTTCCCCATCTATCATCTTTACGTTTCTCCAGCATGTTCTGGTTTGGGTCCCCCCGTTTCCCCGTACCAAAGTTCCCTCTGGATTTGGGAAGGGGGCGAACTCGAGTCAAGGGGGGGTTTTCCTTGGGTCCCCCGCCAGGACGGAAAACGGAAAACCACGGGCCCCCCGGGCCCTGTGCGACAAAAATCACCCTGTAATCATTATACCTTGACCCCTTTTATTCCCCACAAATCCCCGAACAAGGGGAAAATCAAGCCCATGAAGCACTTAGGGGAGGCTCCAACGACAGCACACATGTCGTGCGGCACAGCAGGGGGTTCTCTAGGTGGTCTGGGGAGTTTGGTATCTCTATGTCCCCAGGGTCAGCCACCCCCCTATGGGGGGATCGGGGTTTTCCCGAGCTCACCAGCTTGGGCCTTACCGGTCACCAAATCCCAGAGTCATGATGGTTTAATGGAACTCCGTTTATTTTGACCGTACATCCCGCCGGTCACCCCATCTCAGCATGTGAATATAGACGGCCTGGCAAACAAAGACGACGCCTGTAACGCACGTCCATGGGCCCCCGCGTTTGGCTCTCAGGGAAAGCCCCCTCCATCGCACGCCAAAAAACAATGGGGGCCCCGAGCCTGGGTGAAAGGTCTGATTTTGGGGGGGGCAAACCCCCCCCTTTCTCAGCCAACCCCTTTACCCCCCCCACGGGAACCCCCTACCTCCCCTTTGGGACAGAGACAGTCTTACCCCCCCCTGGCTAGAGGAGCAGACCCCGGGGAAACTCTTCATTTCCGCTGTAAGTTCCCCCTGGAACGAATTTCCAACTTTTGGGGTCCGTGACCCCAACGGCTGGTCCTCACCGGTAAGGCACGTACAAAGGATCACAAACAACCCCCGACACCCGGGGAGTGAAAGACTCTCCGGTTGCAGCCCTTTGTGGGGGATGGTAGAGGTCTCATTTGGGACCCCGGGGGCTTTGCTGGATGAACTTCCAAGTGTAGAAATCTTTTGGCCCGGACCGCCCAAATAACCCATCGGGGAAATCCCCCTTTTCGCCTGGGGTAGTTTGGCTTCTCCCCCCCTCAGTCAAAAGGCCTTTTGTGTTTACCGGGAGAAAGGGGGCTAGGACGTCACCATCTTCCCCTGGGAGCTGCTCTCTCTCGGGCGATCCTCTCGAAGGTTGAGGTATGCTTTAAAATATCGTCTGGGGGCATCTTTCGCAGGATTGTATCACGCTTGACGGAGGGGCTGCCCCCCTTGGACGCCTTGGGCCTTGCAGTCAGTAAGTTTTTCTGAAGGCAAGGGGCACACTGCTGCTCTTTCACGGCTGCCTGGGGCGTCTCAACAAAAGGGATTTGGGTTTCTGCCCGGGTTACGTTTCCCCCGTGGGCCTTTTGTTCACTTTTTCCCCCATCGCTGGGGGTTGTATTTTCCGAATCAACTTTTCACCAGCTCGTCCATTTTGGATGTCTCTGCTTTCTACACAGTTGCTGCTTTTTAACCAAGACATATTGGGGCCACGTTTGCTGCCCCCGCTCTTTAAAGAAAGCGTCTCTTTAGAATGCCTTTGCTACCCCACCCTATGTGAGCTTGCACAGCCGGGATCACTCACAAGTCCTTTAGGGATTGGAAGAGCAATATCTGGTTCAAACGGTGTTTGTTCCTTTTTTTATTTCACCGCAGAACAAAACGTATGGCAATACATGCACAGCAAACATATAAAAATAAACAAAACTCCTGCCGCTGAGCGCTTACTAACACGGTGATTCCCCCACTACACCTTGGGAATGTGTAGCAGACACTGGCTTCCACCCTGTGAAAGTCTCCACCCAAAAGGGAGACGGAGATAGCCCTCCCGTAGCTTACCTCGACCTTATATACCACCCGGGGAAAACCCCGGATGGGGCCATGGGGGGTAAGCACCCACCCCGCTCTATGCTTTTTTCCCCAATGAAAGGCCGACCCGGGGAAAGGCGGTAGCCCTACTAACAACAACTTAAAAGTAGTCGACAGCGTCTGCCGCACCTATTTAACAATGGGCCTTTTCCCCCACAAGGCTTGTTACCTTGGGGATGTATCTTCTCTCTCCAGGGATCCCAAACCTGGCGGGATATCACCATCGCAGACCTTTCCCACTGCGGGGCCCTTTCAAAAAAATTTTAATATATTTAAAAAAAACCACAGCACCGAATTTTAAAAAAAAATTAAAAAAAAGTTTTTTCACCCATGACCGAAGTTTTAGCCCCCTTTTTGGGAGGTCATAGTTAAGATCCCCTGTTTCAGGGTTTTAATAGCCTTTTTGGGTTTCCTTAAAAAGGGAAAGGGGGCCAACACCCGCCCACTGTCCCCTTTTTTCCAAAACTTCGTTCGGCAGTCCCTTTTTAAAGGGGGTCAATAGGCTTCCCCGTCTAGTGCTTCATCTTTTGCAGAAAAGGGTGGCCTTATGGAGGCTTGGTACCCGCTGCACCACCTAAGCCCGTCCTGCGGAAAATGGCAATTGGCTGCCGACAACTTTCATTTTTTCCCCGGGGTTCTTTTCGTGTTCCCCCTTTGTACCCTCGAGTTCCCGATGTCACCTCGGCTTTTTTCCCCCCCCAGCCCTCTTTTGCTGCAGTTTTGGTGGGCCCCCTTTCCCTCCCAACGGGGTTGCCTCCAAACTAAACATCAAAAAACCCTCCCTATCACAGGGGCCCTTTAATACCGTCCCAAAAAACAAGCAGTATCACTGAAACCAAAAAATTGTGCCCCAAAAATTGGGAAGTTCATTTGCCCCGGGGTGAGAGAGTGGTGCTGCAGCTTTTGGCCTTATATGAGGCGGAACCCCTGGGCCTAATTAGAACCCCAAGCCCGGCCTGTTCAGGGGGAGGGGGCCCACCCTCGCTACCCCCAACTCCAGCAAACCACCCTTTAAAAAGGGGTTTTACAAAACTCCAAAAAGAGATCATTAAGATCTCTGAAAATTTGATTCGGGTTTGCTGTTTTTAACCTGGCAGACAAAAAGGGTATCTTGGGCAGATATACCCCCCCTCAAATTAAACCAGCCCGCCCACTCTTTTTACAATATATATTTATATGAAAATTCACAGACTATGGGGTTCCCCAACAAGGAAAAAGAAAGTAAATTTTTTTCATACATGGAAAGAAAAAAAACAAAAAAAAGGGAAACAAAAATAAATAACAACCTAATTTCAAGAGAAAAAATTGCTTTCTCACAGGGCCAAAAACCCTAAAGAAAAAAAAACAAGAAACCCAAAATAAAAAATTTTTTTTCCCAGTTTTTGCAGTTTAAAAAATCTTTTGAAAAAATTTCAAGTTTTAGATTTAAAAAGCGGGAAAGAAAAATCTGGCATGTTCATTTTTATGTAGAAAAACCTTTTTGGGGGAAAATTTTCCCTATCCCAATTGATTCAGGGGAAGGGTTTGTAAAATTAAAAAGAAATTTTGTTTCCATACTATCCTTGTTTATGGGGAAAAATATAAACCCTCGTGAAAATTTGAAAATTTTTGCCTTTTTAAAACCCCAAAAAAATAAAACACATAGTTGTTCCACTCAAATAGTTTATAACAGTTTCTACCACTTGTTTTAATAAAATTTGGGCACTTTTTTTAAAATGTCTTTTTATTTTTTTTTTAAAAATTTAGGACCCTTATTTTTGTATTAGAAATTTTTTTCATTTTTTCCCAAGAAAATTAGAAATTTAAAATTTTTTTGGACTTGTCATTCTGGGGTGGCTTTTAAAGGACCTTTTGGTTTAGGTCCCCCCATAAATACTGTATTAAGAAACTCCCAACCCCTTCCCCCCTTTCCCGCCGGACCATTTTTTGGCCCCTTTTGCAGGCCCCTTTTTTGAAATTTTGTCATGTGTCACTTTTGTGAGAAAAAACTTTTTGAACATTTAAACTATCCTGGGGATTCAGAGATTTTTTTCCCTCGGGAACATTGGGGCTTTTAAAAAATAGTAAAAAATTTTTGGCCCCAAAAAATGCTTGTTTAATTTGGAAAAAAAAATCTAAAAAATTTTTAAAAAAAATTTTCCCAATTTTTAAAAAATTCAAAAATTTTCTGCATGTAAGACAAATGGGTTTTTCCCAACTCAAAATTTTAAATAATTTAGCATCTCCCAATTGTTTTGCTTTTATTTGGGGCCTTTTTTTTTTTAAAGTTTTTTTTTTTTTTTTTTTCGAAAATTGGGGGGCTTAAAAAATTTTAGTAGAAATTTTCAAATTTTCAAAAAAAATTTAAAGACACATTTTTTAGGGCCCAAGTCCAGTTCTAACGTGACTTTGATTGACCTGTATTTTTAAAACCCCCCAAAAATTGACCTCATCTAAGAAATTTTACCCCCCTTAAAGAAATTCAAACTCCCCTTTTTAGGAAAAAAATTAAAAACCCATTGGGTGTTTCAAAGGTTTTAAAGGAAAAAGGGGAAGTGAAGTTTAAAAAATTTTCTTTTTTTGCAGATTTTCAATTTTTTTTGGCATTATTCACAAGAATACGGAAAATGTGATCGGGGAAATTTAAAATTTAATATTGTTTCCCCAGTTTTTCTCCTTTTTCCCGAGTATCCCATATGGGGCCCCAGGGGCATTTTTTGGGTCAACCACAAGCCCCAAAAAGGGGGAGCACCTAAGGGGACTCGGGGGGTCTAAATTTTCATTACGTTTTTTTTTGGGGGCCATTTTTCGTTTTGCGAACCCCCTAAGGTGCAAAAAAATTAAAAAACCCCCAAAAAATCCCCCAAAATTTGGGAAAACTACCCCCCTTTAAAGGGAAATTATCCAGGGGTGTAGTGAGCATATAAACCCCACGGGTTGTGTCAAAAAAATTTTTTAGCGTTAGGCTGTGAAAATTTTAAAAAAACAATTTTTTTCCAATAATCTGCAATTTTTTGCTGAAAAAATTTTTAATTTTTTTCAAAGGGATTGGTAAAAAAACACCCAAACCTTTTTTACGGGAATTTCTTCCAATTCAACAATACCCCACTTTTGGGGTGTAAAACTGCCCGTTTGGGGGCATGGGAGGGCGTATAAGGGGGGGAGGTGGTTTTGGCTTGGTTTTTGGAAAGCAGATTTTGGTGGGGCCAATTTTCCCCATTTTAAAAAAAGCCCCCCAAAAAAACCAAACAGGTGAAAAAACCCCCCAGAAGTCACCCCCAAATTTTTTTCAGCACGCCCCCATAATTCATTAGGGGTGTATTGTGCATTTTTTGGGGCAAGGTGTTCCAAATTTTTTTTTTTGATTGGGCTATTTTAAAAAAGAGGGGAAAAAAGAACCGCCCTTGTTTTTTTTTGGGTTCAATTTTACAACTTTGCCCCCGGGAGTATAAATGATTTGGGTATCTTTACTATGGGGGGTACCAAATTGCAAATTTATATAGATTTTAATAGTTTTTTTAAGGGTTTTTTTACTTTTTCACCTTGAAATAAGGTTTTTATTTAAAAAATTTGTTTTTTTTTATGTTGTCCCGTTTGATAGCCATAACGTTTTCAGTTTTCTGTATACGGAATGATTATGGGTTTTTGTTGTGGGATGAGTTTACATTTTTATTATAAATTTATGGGGGAAAAATGCCCCTTTGATCACTTTTTATTTAAAGGGTTTTTTTGAGGGATTTTGAAAAAAAAACGCATTCCTGGTAGTGTTTTTATTTTTTTAATTTTTTAAATCGGGCAAAACCCTACAGTATAAGCTGCTCTATATTAAATCAGAAAAGGTTTGATACGATTTTCAGCGATACCCCAAAATTTGTAATTTTTTTTTTTGTTTTACTGCTTTTAAAACAATAAAAAAAAATTTTAAATTTTAAAAAAGGGAAAAAACGTTTTTTTCATCGCCCCAGTTGAGGCCCCTAATTTTTTAAATTTTTTGTGTACGGGGGCTGTTGGAACTTGTTTTTTTTGGGGGGGATGAGTTTTATTTTTTATTGGGATCTTTTTTGGGGGGGGGCCCAAACCCTTTTTTTAAAAAGTTTTTAAAACCTTTTTTGGGAAGGGAGGGTGAAGAAAAAACTGCAATTTCCCAGTTTTGTGTTTTTTATTTTTTTTTTTCCCCAGCACTTTACCGTGCATATCCCTGAACCCGTTACTTTTTCCCTCAGGGTCGATAACGATTAAAGCCCCCTACCCATTTTTTATAGTTTTTTTTAAATTTTGGAAGCACTTTTAAAAAAAAAAAGGTTTTTATTGTGTTAAAAAATTTTATGCATCGCTGTCTTCCCGGGGCCCTAAAATTTTTTTTTTTTTTCCTAACAAAAGACGTGGGAAAAACTTTTTTTTTTCAGGTGAACGAAGTTTTAATTGGTTCAACGTTTGGGTTTATATGAGTTTTTTTATCGCTTTTTAACCATTTAAAAGTGCGAGGATGCACCCCCAAAAAAGGGAATTCTGTGATGTTTTTTTTTTTTGGTTTTTTTTCCCGTTTTACCCTAAAGGGTTAATTAAAAAGAAAAATTTATAGGGTGGATTTGTTAAACCGGCCCATACCAAAAAAAGGGGACTTTTTTAAATTTTTTGAAACTTTTTTGGGGGGATTGGCGGGTTTTTAAAAGGGGAAAAGGGCGTGTTTGTGTTTTAATTTTATTTTTTGTTTGTGTTTTACTTTTTTTTTTTTCTTTTTCAATTTTTTTTTTTTTTCCCCCGTGAGGGTTTGTAAAATGCAAAACCCCCACTGGGGGAAAAACAAAACATTAGATTGGGGTTTGAAGAGGCGATCTGGCACGCGTTACTGCTGTGCATAGGGCGCCATGGGAACTAGTGACACCCCTGCCCAAAAAATCTTTTTGGGATGGTGACGTCCCCGCTAACCCGGGTTTCATTTTAGACAGCATCCCCGGGGGGTCGGTAAGGAGACGGGGGAGCGGCTTCCCCTTTCCGCCCGCCCGCTAACGTAGGAAAAGGGAGCCACTCCTCCTGCCTGCGGCAAAAATTTCGCGGCCAAAAAGGCTGTGGTAATGATGCGTTTTTCCCCCCCGCCCGGCCCGGAAAATTTAAATCCGCCGGGGGGGATGGGGATGAAGCCCGCGGTAATTTACCGCTGGTTTTCCCTGCCGCGATCCCCCGCGCGGCTCGCCGCAAGCCCGCGGATCCCCCAGGGCGATGCATCGGGACCCTTTGGGGAATCCCCTTCCCCCTTTTTCGTATGCCTTTCCCCCCCATTTTGGGAAGGGGTTTAAAAATATTTAAAACCATTTAGGAAGTTTATTACCCTATTAAAGGGGATTTTACAAAATGAAAGCAAAGTGGGGTGAAATTTTAAAATTTTTCCCCTTTTTTTTTTTTGATTTTAAATTTGTAAATTTATTTTTCACTGGAAAAAGGGAATCGGGGTAGGGAAATGCAACTCAACCCTGAAATTTACCAATTCTGCCCTTTTTTTTGAGAGATTCCCCTATGTGATATAGCGGGACTATTTGGCTCGACAAAAATCGCAGAAAGGGGGGGCACCTACCCAACTCTCATTCATTTTAATAAGATTTTATTAAAGCCCTTCCGGTTTGAGGACACCCCAAAGGTTTTTTTAAAACCTTTAAAAACTCCCTAAAAAGATTCATATTGGAAATACTTTTTGAAGGGAAAAAATCCAGGGGGGCCCTGAGCATTTCGACCCCCAAATAAAAGTTTTTAGCAAAGGGTAAAATTGGGAAAAAATCGCAATTTTTAGTGAAATTTGGTTTTTAAATTTTTTCAAGAAATTTCCCGGAAAAAAAACACCCCAAATTTTTCAGCAATTTATTCCAATTCGGCAATACCCCATAAATTTGGTGTAAACCAAACTTGCCCCCCTCCCCAAAAACTTTCGGAAGGCTCCCCACAAAAAGGGGGGTACCTTCCCCCCACTCCGGGGCAGGGGGCAGAAACCCCCCACAGTCAGCTGGCTATGGGAGGTTCTTTAAATTCACAGTACTGGGAGGAGGCTGGCACAGCTGGGGGGTTCCTATGGCTTTTGACATTTCACAATGAGTTCGTTGGGGCCCTGCTTTTAAATGTATCTTTTCTTAATTGGGAAAACCCAAAAGCTTTCTTAAAAAAATTCAGTTAAAAGCATTGGTTTTAATTTCAAAACATGGGAGACTAGGAAACGTAGTTTGCATAGACAGATTTGGTGGGAAAACCTTTCATAGCGCTTTGAAGGATCATTGGACGAGGGCACATGGACAACCGGGCCCGGGGGAACGCCGCAAGATGCAACACAAGGGGTCAAGCCCCCTTTTCAAGCATGCGGGTTTCCCGGTTTACCTTTCCCCTTTATATAAATTTTAACCCCTTCTGGTTAACCCTTTTTTTTAGACAAAAAAAATTAATTTTTTTAAAAACTTTTTAAACTCCCAAATTTTTTTTGAGTCCCCTTCGGGCTCTTGGGAAACTAAAGACATATCCAGTAATTTTTTTCCCTTTTTTAAAAGATTGGTTAAATTTGAAATTAAAATTATTTCCCCCTTTTCCCTATCGAGAATGCACCATTTCAAAACTGATACATTATTTTCTTTTTTCAAAAAAATGTTTTGCTTTGGAGGTTTTTTCCCAAGCTTTTACCCTTTCCGGCATTTAACCTCCTTTTTCGTTCTTTTTGTTGTTGTTTGTAATTTTCCCAATTGACTTTCTAGTTCATTTTAAGGGGAATTTTGATTTTCCAAACTGTTTGACCAATATAGATCTGTCCCAAGGACATTTTTTGAAAAGTAATCACTGGGTTTTTATTCCCAAAGTGTAATATTTTTTAGGGGGTTTTTTTTACCCCTTCAAAGGGTGACAAATCCCAGATCCCCTTTTTTATAGAAGTGGGAGGTTTTGCTTTCAGAAACCGGGAAATTGTGCCCTTTTTTTTTGGGTTTGCCAAAAATGTTGTGTCTCAGTCCTAAAATTTTTTCTCAAATCTGAAAAAGAATAATGTGTCATTTGGGAATGCCCTTTTTTATTTAAAAAAACTCGGGTTTTTGAGAAACAGAAGCCGAATTTGGTTTTTTGTCACTCTGTAAATTTTTCCCGTTATTTTTATATAATTTTCCTTATCAAAACCCTTTCATGGGGTATTTTTTGGCCCGATCGTTTTAAAATTTTTCTCTTTTTTTTTTTCTACCCTAGGGTTTTTCCCTTAAAACTCATCCCTTGGGGTTTTAAAGATTTCCCTCACCTAATATTTTTCCCGTTCTTTTTTTTTATAAAAATCTTGACTAAATTTTTTTTCTACTTCTGAGTAGCCCTATTTTTTAAAAAATGAACGGGGGAAGGGAAAAACCGTCTACAAGGATAAATTTTCCTTTTTTTAATCCCCCCAATACCCGGGGGGAATGAAAACTGGCTTTATGAAAACATTCGCCCCAACTTTTTTGCTAAAAAAAGACAAATAACAAAAAACCCTCTGTGCAATTTTTAATCCCCAAAATTTAAGGGATTGTGTTTTACTGTATTTTATATACTGAAATTTTTTTTTTATTTTAAATACTATGTTTTTTCCCTTTTTGAAATTTGGGTAAAAGGAAAAAGTGTTTTTAAAAATATTTAAAAAAATACTTCAAGATGTTTTGTATACCCCTCCAAAATAATATAAAATGTCCCCAAAATCTTTTCCAAATCACAATGGATGACGCAAAAACAGAGGAAAAAAAAAACGGCTTTCAAAACCAGCATAAAAAGGTTTTTTCTATGGGTAGGCAGTTGGAGAATCCCATAAAATCCCTTTTTGTTGCCAAATTTTAAAAACTTTACTGGGAAAACAAAAAAAATTTTGTTATATAATATCTAACAATGACATCAAAAAACCCATAAACCCCTTTAAATTTGAATGGATCTTTTGCTTAAAAGCTTCACGTGTTGCTTGCAAAACCCCGCTCAAAAGGGGAATTAGTTTTAGAGGACTTAAAAGTCCCCGGTTGCCCTAATGGTGATTGTGAATATCCTTTTAAAAAAAATTTCCAGGGACCTAAGGGAATTTTCCCCGTGTTTTTAAACAATGTAAGTGCCTCTATACTTAATATTAATACTAAAAAAAAAAAAAATTTCGTTTCGGTGAAAAAAATTTAAATTTGCAAAACAAGGGATTTCTATGGGGTCCCCAACCCCCCTAGCTAGAAAACCTATATAGGGTTTGGGAATTTTGAAAGCCCGTTATGTGTTTTCCCCGTTTTTTTGCGTCACCCTTTTGTGATTTTGGAAAAGATATGTGGACGATGTTAATTTTTTTGGGGCAGGTATACAAAAACCTCTTGAAAAAATTTTCTTATTTTTTTAAAATACACTTTGTTCCTCTTATCCAATTCACAATGGAAAAAATAGTAGTAAAATACAATAAAATCCCAGTTTTTAGTAAAATACAGTAAAATACAAACCTTGTTGTTGAGATTAAAAAAATGCACAGAGGGTTTTTGTTCCCTGTTTTTTTAGCAAAAAAGTTGAGCAAACTTAAAGCCATTTTTTCTTTTCCCCCCAGGTATTCAGGGGTATACCAAAAGGGGCAATTTTTCCGTGCTAGACGGATTTTTCCCCCCCGATGAGGGGGACATAGAGGCTACTCAGAAGCATAAAGGGGGAAATTTAGGCCCAAAATTATAATAAAAAAAACTGGGGAAAAATTAGGGGAGGGAAAACATGGGAAAAACCCAAGGGGTTAAATTTTTTTAAAGGGAAAAAATCTATGGTAGAAAAAAAGAAAAGAGAATAGATTAATGTATCTGTCCAAAATGACCACCCTGCAAGGGTTTATAAAGAAAAAATTTTATGTAACAAAATGGAAAAATCTTACAGGGGGACGAACCCAAATTTGGGTTCTGTTTTCACAAACCCGAAATTTGTTTATAAGAAAGGGCATTCCCTAGGGGACAATTTTGTCTCTTCAATTTGAGAAACAAAAAAGGACTGAGACACAACATTTTTTTCTAACACAAAAAAAGGGGACATTTTCCCTGTCTGAAATGCTTTAAAAGCCAACTTCTAAATAAAGGGATCTGAGATTTGTCACCCGATGAAGGGGTACAAAATCCCTAAAAAAATATTACACATGTGAATAAAAAGAGTGTATACATGCAAAAAATTCCCCCATGTGGACAGATCTATTTTGGGTAACTAGCAGGAAAATAAAAATTCCCCCTTAATGAAAATAAAAGGGTTGAAATTTGGGAAAATTACAAAAACAAAAACGAAGAACAGACAAAGGGGTTGTCCCCGGTTTATAGGTAAAAGTTCGGAAAACCTCCGTAGCCCCAAAACATTTTTTTAAAACAAAGGAAAAAATTGACCCGGGATTAAAATGGTGCATTTTCGTAGCTTTAAAAGGGAAAATAATGTAGATCAGTTTAAGACACAATTTTTAAAAAAAGGGAAACATCTGGATAGTGTTTTTTGTTTCCCAAAAGGACCCGAATGGACTAAATGAAAAAATTGAGTTTCAAAGTTTTTTAAAATAATTTTTTTTTGCTAACAAAGGGGTTTAAACCAAAAAAGGGTTTAAAAAGGGATATAAAGGGAAGGTTAAAACCCGGAACACGCCATGCTTGAGAAAGAGGGCGTTGATCCCCTTAAAGGGTTTACTTGCGGGGGTTTACCCGGCCGGTTTTTTCCAGGCTGCTCCTCGTCTAATTTTCGCTTAAAGGCTATGTAAGGTATTCACCCCATTGTCTATGCAACATACGCTACTAAATCTGCCCTGATTTCATTATACGCAATGCTTTTAAATGAATTGTTTTTTAAAAAAGCTATTGTTTACAAAAAAAGAAAAGATACATTTAAGAAACAGGGTTTCCCGAAACCCCATTGTGAAATGTCCCAAAAATTTATTGGGTTTTAAAGGGGGGAAAATTCCCAAAGTGGGAACCCATGAGGTTTTGTTGTTAAGTAATATGATGCGGGACCAAATTGAATATTAAATGGGTTCCTATGGCTTCCCTAACATTGGGGGGCAGTTTGGGTGCAGCATTTTGGGGGCGGGGGGTTTTTGGGGGACAAACACACTCTAGTTTACCCCGCCGCCGCTTTTGCTTTGACAGCTTCCAAAAATCGGGGTTCTGTCCGATCAGGTTGTGCGAACCCGTAATGTTTGATGCCCGGGGAGGGAGCTTGGAAGAAGGGGCTGGGTTTTTTAAAGTGTCCTGGGGGGGGGAGGGCCCAAAGAGCAGCGGGGGCCCCGAAAATGGGGGGGGGGGGGAGATGGGGTTTGAGAGGGAGGAGAGAGGGGGGGGATTTGAGTTTAAAGAGGGAAAGGGGTTAAAATTTTAAACCCTTTTTTTTTTCCCAAAATGGGGGAGGGGGAGGGTTAGAGTGGGGGAAAGGTGTGGGAAGGGGATTTAAGTGGGGGGAGTGTGGTATGGGAATTAAAATGGTGGGGAGTGTGGGATGGGGACTAGTGTGGGGAGGAGTGTGGGATGGGATTAGAGAGAGGGGAGAGTGTGGGAGGGAGATTTACAGTGGGGAAAGTGTGGGATGGGGATTAGAGTGGGGGAAAGTATCAGAGGGCGATTAGAGTGGGAGGGAGAGTGTTGGGAGGGAGATTAGAGTGGGGGAGTGTGGGATGGGATTAGAGTGGGTGGAGTGTGGGATGGAGATTAGAGTGGGGGAAGTGTGGGATGGGGATTCGAGTGGAGGAGGTTGGTATGGGGATTAGAGTGGTGGGGAGTGCAGTATGGGAATTAGAGTGGGGGGTGTGGAATGGAGATTAGAGTGGGGGGAGGGTGTGGTAGGGTGATTCGAGTGGGGGGAGCGTGTGGTAGGGTGATTAGGGTGGGGGGAGCCTGTGGTAGGGTGATTAGAGTGGGGGGAGCCTGTGGTAGGGTGATTAGAGTGGGGGGAGTGTGTGGTAGGGTGATTAGAGTGGGGGGGAGTTTGGAAGGAGGATTAGAGTGGGGGAGTGTGGGATGGGGATTAGAGCAGGGGTAAAGTGTGGGAGGGGGATTAGAGTGGAAGGGAGAGTGTGGGAGGGGATTAGAGTGGGAAGGAGATGGGGGGGTGTGGGGGGTAGGGGGAAAGGATTAGAGGGGAAAGGGAGTGTGGGGGTTTATGGGGAATTGGGGGGATTGAGGGGGGGGGGAGGGGTTGGGGGGCTGTATGAAGATAAGAGTGTGGAGGGAGTGTGGTTTGGGGATTAGAGTGGGGGGAGTGTGGGATGAGGGATAGAGTGAGGGGGTGAGAGTGAAGGAAGGGGGTTGAGTAGGGTAAAAGGGTTTGAGTGGTGTGGAGGAGGGTTGATTTAGAGAGGGGATAGCGGGTTAAAGTAGGGTGGGGTAGGTTTTCTTTTTTTATAGTGGAGGTAGAGAGAGGGGGGTCAGAGTGGAGTGAGAAGGTAGAGAGTTGGGGTTAGAGCTGGGGGTGGAGTAAGTGACACACAGTTTTCCTATTTTAGAAAAGCTGAGTGATGCCCATCCCCCATCGGTGAGACCCAGCTTATCTAAGATAGGAAAACTGTGTGTTATCTTTGGGGGATGAGACATCGCCCAACTTTCATGGATGCTGGATAGACTATCAAGCACCAAGAAAAGCTGGGTGATTCTTTAATTCCCTACAAGTGACATCCAGCCTTTCTATGGCAGGAAAACTGGATTGCACGAGTGGTATGTTACGGAATCACCCAGCTTTCCTGCATTATGGATAGGCTATCCAGCCTATGAATGTGTATTTGTGTAATGTTTCTGTTTATATACAGGTTCCCAATTAGACTACTTCAGATTCGTTTGACAACGTCGGATCAACCTTGGATCTATTTATTTTAATAAAATAGTTGGTCTTGGGTAGTGTTAATTTAAATAAAACATTTTTTTGTGTGTTATGCATCTATTTATTTTTCCTATTTATTCTAGTAATAGTAATAGAGGAGTCTGACAGATGCCTCTTCATTACTATTAATTGGGCTTGGTGTCAGTCTGCGATGTTTTTTGTCACCCCAAGGCTGACCTTAACCCTGTCTCTCTATTACGCCAGCACCCAATACACAAGAGGTACTGGGAAGAACCGGTAACCGTCAGAAGCAGACCCTCTAATGTGATGGTCTGTTTCTGGGACGGCATTGGGTTGGTATTTTTAGAATGAGAAGGGAACAGTATCGATGGACCTTCCCATTCTGATAATATCAGGCTGCAGTTGTGGGTTTTATCTTGGCTGGTAATGAAAAATGGGGAGGACCCCATGTTGTTTTTTTTCCTGAAAATTATTTATTTATTGAGAATCTAAACATGGGCATCCACTATAATGATTACAGGAGTTGCCTATTTTAGGATTCTCAATAAATAAATGATTTTTGAAAAAAAAAATGACATGGGGTCTTCCCCATTTTCCATAACCAACCAAGGTAAAACCAACAGCTGTAGCATACTGTCAGAATTGGAAGGTCCGACGATACTCGTCCCTTCCCATTCTAAAAATACCAGCCTGCAGCCGCCCATCACATTAGAGGGTCCGCTTCTGATAGTTACCCGCCTCTTCCCAGTACTCCTGGTGCATTGGGTACTGGGGTAACAGTGACACAGGTTAGTGTCAGCCTTGTTGTGACCAAAACCACCGCTGGCTGACACCAAGCCTGAGCGATTGCAATGAAGAGGCATCTGTCGGATGTCTTCATTACTAACAGCCCTCTTTCACCATTTTATTAAAGACATCAATCCAATGCTGGTCTAACACAATCCAAGGAGTCTGATATAGTCCAAAGGGGGAACCTGTAAGAAAATAAAAACATTAAAAAAAATCTGACAGCACTAATCTCCATCTTCTGCATCCTCTGAATGATCAATTGCTCTGTCTAGCTAGATCTTCTGGGGGTGAAAGGTCACACACTTTCTTACACTCCACCCAACCTCCCCACCATTGTGTTATGCATATTAGTGCCAGCACAAAATACAACCCCCAACTATCACCCCCACCGATCGCGTCATAAACTATACACATATAAACCCAAAGTCCCCTCACATCCACCGATGACTTACCACCACCTATCACCCCAAAACCTTTCCACTTGCAACTATCAACCCATAAACTATCACCTTATGTGGAGTTTCTGCAGAGGTGGCCACAGGTAGGCACTTGCTGAAAAACATAGAATTCGAGGATGGATGAAGAAGAGGGAAAGATAAAAATTCCAGTCACAGAAGCTGTCTCTGGTGAGTCCTTAGATGTAACTGCACTGTAATCACTTAAATGTCTGTAGAGCCTGTGTACACTGGTACCTACCACTGTATGCTGGAAATATTGATTGTAGTGTAATGGTTTAGGTTCACAGTCTGGCGGTATCTCCCAGCTCTCTTGGAGGCTGAATAGACTGTCCAACGTCAGGAAAGCTGGGTGACGCCAAAACCCTAAATTAGCTTTTTTTCAGAGCCGTTACACAATTAGGCTATGTTCACATGGCTTATTCACGCCGTAATTGCAGGACGGAATTCGCCCGCAATTATGGCGTGTGCGCAGCAGCGGGGGCGGGGGGGCCGACAGCTCGCCGGCCCCATAGACATTCATTATCCACGACATGTCACTTTCTCCTCGCTCACCGTATTGCGCGAGCGGGGAGAGGAGACGGAATCCATAGTTCTCTATGAGAACTGTGGATTACCGTAATGACTGGGACGGATTTCAGTCGTAATTCGCGCAGTACGGCACGAATTACGGACTGAAATCCGTCCCATAATAAGCCGTGTGAACATAACCTTAGCTGTAGTGTGCACACTATTTTGGGAAGTTGTGTGGTTTGATTACAAAAAAGGCATGGTCATGCAAATCTCCCTGTTAGCCACTTTCAAAAGTTGGCAAGTATGGTGTAAACTGCTGTTCTAGCGCATGACACGGTGTACGAGGGAGGAAGCGCTATTTGGCTTTTGGAACACAGATTTTGGTGGGTACCATGTCGTATTTGCAAAGCCCCCAAATTACCAGAGCAGGTGAAACCTTCCAGAAGTCATCCCATTTTGGATTCAACAGCCATCATGGATATCATCTAGGGGTGAATTGTGTACTTTGGGCACACAGGTATTCCATAGTTTTTTTTAGCATTGGGCCATGAAATGGAGGGGGGAGCAGTTCCATCACTGTTTTTGGGCTTCAATTTTACAACGTTCACCATGCAGTGTAAATGACATAATCTTTATTTATGTAGCGCCAACATATTTCGCAGCACTTTACAATTACTTTACTATGCGGCTCGGTATGATTGCAATGATATAAATTTTATATAGTATTTTATATTTTATTTCTTACACAACAGAAATGCATTTACAAAAAAAAATGCATTTTTATGTCTTCACAGTCTAAAATGCAAAATGTCCCTCTTTGGTTGTAAAAAAGTTGGGCTGTAAGTGTGTGGGCGTGGTTAGAGGTGTGTCCTGGTGTGATATCATTTGATTGGGTGTGATTGGAGGCGTGGCCTGATGTGTCCCTCTGCAATCTCTAAAAGCTGGGAGGCATGCCTCAGGTAATGTCACTCACTGGATGCCACTTGGTTACCATAGTGACAGCCCGCCTTTCCCCCACCTCAGGGAATGTCACTCACTGGAGGCCACTTGGTTAACATAGTGACAGCCCGCCTTTCCCCCACCTCAGGGAATGTCACTCACTGGAGGCCACTTGGTTATCATGGTGACAGCCCACCCTTTCTCCCACCTCAGGTACTGTCACTCATTGAAGGATGGTTACCATGGTGACAGCCCGCCCTTTCTCTCACCTCATGTAATGTCACTCATTGGAGGCTGGGTACTATGGTGACATCCCGCCCGTTCCCTCACTTCAGGTAATGTCACTCACGCGAGGCTGGTTACCATAGTGACAGCCCGCCCTTTTCCCCCACCTCAGGTAATGTCACTCACGCGAGGCTGGTTACCATAGTGACAGCCCGCCCTTTTCCCTCCACGCCCAATACGTGCGCCGCTCCTCGCGCTCACCCTATAGATAACCTAGCCGCTTCCTGTCACGTGACTCCACCCTATCTAGTGGACCGCCGCCCTGTGAGTGTCCGGCTGAGCACAGAGCGCTCTCGTCCAGCATGGAGAATCGTCAGCGGGTGCAGGAGCAGACGAGTAACGGGCAGCTGGGGACAGTGCCCGCAGAGCTGGCGGAGCGGAGGAGAGCGGCCCGGGGCTACCTGCAGGCCCTGTCCTGTCACTCCTACTGGTTCGATCTGTGGGTCTTCTTCCTATTTGACCTGGTGCTTCTGGCGTTCATCTACCTGCTGCCCTGAACCAGTGAGTGGCCATTGTGTGGTATGTATATAGCAGGTCACCTCTCCATTGTATGATTACCCCCAGGTAATGCTGTGCTCACGTCTGTGACTACAGGAGCCTCCACTGCAGATGTCAATGGTGGGCACCTGCCTGCACTGCCATCCTGTAGAGGCCATAGTGCTGTCATGGAAACCACAGGTGACTCCATGATGCTGAATGTATGGGGGTCACTGCTGCCTTCATCACAGGCCGGAGCCGCAGCAATCAGTGGATGAACAGGGCAGAGGGTATGACGTACAGTCCCTAAGATCAGCTCAGCCAAACACCAGGGCCTGGTCCCAAAACCCCCACCCTGTAGACACCAGTGCTGTCCTATGTCCAGGGTCCCACCTAGAGGAAGTCACTGCACTGGAAGCCAAAGTAAATGGCCATCTAGGTCATACTGGGGGGTGTGTGTGGCTGCATATGGTTGGGGTGGGAGTTGTAGTGTAGTCGGGAGAGGGTGGGGTGGTTGTGATGGTGGACTGGGGAAGGGTGTGGCTACATATGAGGGGTCGGGGGTTGTGGCGGCAGACTGGGCGCACTGGGGGGTTGTGGTGGACTGGGGAGGAGTATGGCTGCATATGGGTGGGTGTGGTGGTGGACCGGGGAGGGGGGTCATAGTGGTGGTGGACCGGGGAGGGGGTTGTGGTGGTGGACTAGGGAGGGGGGTGGTTGCATATGGGTGGTGGAGTGGGATGGGGTCGTGTTGGTGTACTGGTCAAGGGTCGCGGCTGCATATGGGTGGTTGGGGTCGTGGCGGCGGACTGGGCAAGGGTCGCGGCTGCATATGGCGGGTCGGGGTCGTGGCGGCGGACTGGGCAAGGGTCGCGGCTGCATATGGCGGGTCGGGGTCGTGGCGGCGGACTGGGCAAGGGTCGCGGCTGCATATGGCGGGTCGGGGTCGTGGCGGCGGACTGGGCAAGGGTCGCGGCTGCATATGGCGGGTCGGGGTCGTGGCGGCGGACTGGGCAAGGGTCGCGGCTGCATATGGCGGGTCGTGGCGGCGGACTGGGCAAGGGTCGCGGCTGCATATGGCGGGTCGTGGCGGCGGACTGGGCAAGGGTCGCGGTGCATATGGCGGGTTGGCGGCGGACTGGGCAAGGGTCGCGGCTGCATATGGCGGGTCGTGGCGCGGACTGGCATGGGTCGCGGCTGCATATGGCGGGTCGTGGCGGCGGACTGGGCAAGGGTCGCGGCTGCATATGGCGGGTCGTGGCGGCGGACTGGGCAAGGGTCGCGGCTGCATATATGGCGGGTCGTGGCGGCGGGCTGGGCAAGGGTTTGCGGCTGCATATGGGGGTCGTGGCGGCGGACTGGAGAAGGGGTCGTGGGGGCGGGCTGGCAAAGGGTCGCGGCCGGCATATGGGTGGCTGGCCGGGGGAGGGGGCTCGTTTGGTGGTGGCGGCGGACGGGGGGGTGGGTGGTGGTGGCGGGCGGGGGGGTGGGCAAGGGTGGGCTGCAGTGGGGGTGTCGTGGCGGGGACTGGGCAAGGGTCGCGGCTGCATGTGGCGGGGTCGTGGCGGCGGACTGGGCAAGGGTCGCGGCTGCATGTGGCGGGTCGGGGCGGCGGACTGGGCAAGGGTCGCGGCTGCATATGGCGTGTCGGGGTCGTGGCGGCGGACTGGGCAAGGGTCGCGGCTGCATATGGCGGGTCGTGGCGGCGGACTGGGCAAGGGTCGCGGCTGCATGTGGCGGGTCGTGGCGGCGGACTGGGCAAGGGTCGCGGCTGCATGTGGCGGGTCGGGGCGGCGGAATGGGAAAGGGTCGCTGATGAATGTGTCGGGACGTGGCGGCGGACTGGGCAAGGGTCGCGGCTGCATGTGGCGGGTCGTGGCGGGGGACTGGGCAAGGGTCGCGGCTGCATATGGGGGTTCGTGGCGGCGGACTGGGCAAGGGTCGCGGCTGCATCTGGCGGGTCGTGGCGGCGGACTGGGCAAGGGTCGCGGCTGCATATGGCGGGGCGTGGCGGCGGACTGGGCAAGGGTCGCGGCTGCATGTGGCGGGTCGGGGCGGCGGACTGGGCAAGGGTCGCGGCTGCATATGGCGGGTCGGGGCGGCGGACGGGGAAAGGTTAGCTGCAGCATATGGCGTGTCGGGGTCGTGGCGGCGGAATGGGCATGGGTCGCGTCTGCATTGGGCGGGTCGTGGCGGCGGACTGGGCAAGGGTCGCGGCTGCAGTGGCGGGACTGGCGGTCGCGGCGGATATGGCAAGGGTTGGGGGCTGGCATGAGAGGGGTCGCGGCGGCATATGGGGGGTCGTGGCGGCGGACTGGGCAAGGGTGCGGCTGCATATGGCGGGTCGCGGCGGCATATGGGGGGTCGTGGCGGCGGACTGGGCAAGGGTCGCGGCTGCATATGGCGGGTCGTGGCCATAGACTGCGGAGGTGTCGGGAGTCGCGGTGACAGACCGGGGGGACGTGGAGGTACATGGACAAGTATTCTCGTGAGATGAATTTACATTTCGTCATAGACTATTGGAAAGCAGTGAAGCCGTCCATTGAATCTCCTGTGAGTCAGTGAGTATACATCTTTCTTCCCATGCTCTCATTAGAAGGGAGGACTGTCACCTCTTTCAGCAAGTTTACGAGAGAAACCGTGCCATCACTGGCAGATGGTGCAGGTGTGGTCTTGTCCACCTGCAGCTACCGGATCATCAGATCTTTCCCCAGCTCCACATCATAGTCCACACACAGTGCACCTGCTGGTTTCTCCTTGCAGAATTTTTCTGGAACATGTCTTCAATCCCCCCATCCACATGTGCATACTTATACTGTGGACCTGCAGGGTGATTTCTGCAGTGTATGAACTCTGCCTTAAAGGAGTGTTACCTCTACACTAGTTACAAGGCAGCCAAGCATGTGAATGAGGAGGGCGGCTCTTGTGGCCGTCTTCCCCATTCACTTCTATGGGAGCTTCTGAAGCTAGCAGAGTGCGCGCGCTAGTTTGTTTGGACGCTCCCATAGAAGTCAATGGAGAGGACGGCCACAAGCGCCTCCCTCCTCATTCACATGCTGGGCCAGCTTGTAGCTAGCTGCAAGTGACCAGTGCAGGGGGGTTTACCTCATGGTAAAATCCATTAAGGGGGTTTTGCCACAAAGCACAATCCCTTTCTGTGGCTAGCTTGTAGTTTGCTATGAGCCGGCCTCAGAGAACTGGCAGGGGGCTTGTGCAGTTCTCCCCGATCAGTTGCAAATAAAGCTGAGTGAATGTGCTTGACTATATTTGGGACTTTCACAGCTATGAATGAGGAGAGCGAAGCAAGTGCAGACATTTACTCGTTATCTGAAGGTGGCTTATAGTGAGTTACAGTTGACCTCAGAAAGGGGTTGCCAACATAATGGTTCAGAGCCAAAAGCAGCTTTAGATTCATGCATCCTGTCTCTTCTTGGTCAGGATGTGGGTGGTTCTATAGCAGCGATTAGCATATTAGCTCTCTATTCACAGCTCTTCTAATTGCCCTGACATGACTGCAGGAGATCTTAATATACCAAAAAAGAACATGTTATACCTGTTGCAATAGAGCTGACGGTTTTATCCTAGGCTGTGCAATGAACAAATTAGTCACAGTAGCGGAGTTAGCTGCTGTAATAGACAAGCTCCTACCTTGTGCTTGTCAGTACCCGCTCAGATGCCCCGGCTGGTAGTGTTTTGTCTTATTGACAGATCGCATGTCTGAGTAGCATAATTAACTGAATTTTCAAGCTACCAGCAGTCTGACCTGTGGTGACTTCTCTCTGCTCTCAGATGCCGACATGTGTGCACTCAGAGCAGATAAAATCTCTTTTCAATGGTTTCGTAGACTTGAGCTAACAATCAGTTTCAAATCCAGGGGCGAGTCTCTCTACCCTGTAGGCGTGTCTCTCCTGCCAGGAGGCGAGTCTCCCCTCACTGAAGACTGTGACATCATCATTCTGTGTGTGCAGTAGAAGGGGAAGGATGCAGGGCTGTGGAGTCGGCAAGCCAAAGCCCCGACTCAGACTACTCAATTTCCCAAACCTCCGACTCCTGACTCCCTCATACACGGCGCATGTTTAAGTGATAACTTGACTGTAGTAAAATGGTAACATCAGGCTGTTTACCACCTTCTGATACAATAATCAAGCTATTTAAGTAGAACAGACACCGATAAGCAAAAGGGTAACAATGTTTTGATCTTTTGAACACTTGTGGGTAGAGTTGAAGAAAAAGCTGTATTTGTATCCAGGTCCAGTCTGCACCAACATTGGGAATGTGTAGAAGAGACCTGGGATTGGATTTTGGTCAAGATGTGCTTGAATCTGATCCAGAAGGATTCAGGCAGTGCTGAAAACCAAAGGTGGATATCCCAAATACTAACAAAACAATATAAATTAACATTTTGTAGTGCAAAACAGTAACAATGCAGTTACAGGAAAGAATCTGCAGAACTAAACAGATGCTAAATACTTGAAAGTCATATTTTTGTATATAAGATGTAAGATGACTGTATATAAAATTACAGTAGCCTCATGTACAAAGCGTAAATGGAAAGGAGAGATATGGAGCCTGAAAGTCACAAGTTCAAACCATTGTTACCATTTTGCTTGTCAGTGTAAAATATATTTTATTGATATGACTTTTGAACACAAAAAAATTTTAAATATCAAAACACTGCAGGAACATTTGTGGAGTCTCTGAATTTGTTCTGAGAAATATATTGCCTCCATCAGATCCCGGGATACATGACCTCACCTCTGATCTCCTTATTTCCAGGCTAGAGAACGGCCCTCTACACTAACTTGGGTTTGGGGGGAAAGCGTGACCACAGGGGCAACATCTCTAACAAGTCGGGGTATAAAGGAATTGCCTCAGCCACAGTCAGTTTTGATGAATGGTTAAACCCTTCTACTTCTTTAAAAAAAAATTTGCTGAAATTTGTTTGCCCTGGGAGCAGAATCTTTTCCCCTGGGGGCAGCGCTTTGCCTGCTCCATGTCATCAATTACACTCCTCACGTGATGAGGCTGAAGATATGGGAGCAGTAGCACCGGCCGGACCCAATTCCTCTTGCTCTTTGCATCAAACTAACTGGACCAACGTATTATATATTTTGGGAGTCGGTCCCTTTTACGACGACTCAGACTCCTGCAAAATAGCCACCGACTCCACAGCCCTGGAAGGATGTCTGGAGAGGATAGCTCTGCAGCCTCCTTCATGCTTCTTATGTCTGGAGAACCTTCAGCTTCAGGCTCAACAAGCTCCTTGTAACACACTCCTTGCTATAAACAGTCATACATACAGCCTGAACTGATGACACAAATGTGAGGAATGCACACTAAATATTACATTGGGCAGTGGGATGTCTGTTACTGTGCATATATCAGTTGCGGCTTTTATAATTCAAAGGGTTGTTCTCACCATGCAGTTCAGAGCCTGCTCTCCACAGGCTTCAGACCCACACTTCCTGTTCAGGCTGTGGATGGTTCTACAGCAGTGACTGACATATTAGCTCTGCTACCAATAGATAACAACAAAAGCTCTGCATTTTCTTCTAAAAATCCTGGACTTTTATGTGGAGATACTGATGCTAAAGTCTTTGTTCTCTACTGGAAGTATCCAAGCTTGGATATGAGCTCCTCTATTTGTAGTTGAGCCTGTTAGAGGGACACTGCTGATGGAGTGTAAACAGCAGGACACAAGACTACAGAGCTCTAATGGGTTTGTCAGTAAGAAAGAGAAACGAGCTCCTGTGCTGCTAAAACACAGCAGGGAATGATCTCACCATCCAGCCAGGGCTGCTAGAGCAGAGAGAGGTGGTTGGTAACCTAGGGAAGCTCATGTACACAAGCAGGAGATGAGAACTGTTCTGACAGGAAGCAGGATCAGAACAGCAATGTATTTGGTAATGGTATTTGCCTACATGTATGAAGCTAATGGGAGTAAACTTTTAACATCCTTTGTGGAGCAGTAATGCATCCACATCAGACAGAATGTTAACCCAGATCTACTTCCTTGGCTCATACCACCCTCTTCTGCTCCTAAAGATCTAGTACATGGGTGCACTCAGATGCGTTATACTAGTAATGGGAGGTGAACACATTTGAGCCAGTTTCACAAACAAAGTATTACTGAAACACTTTTTTATTTTTTTTTCTGTCTCAAATTATTGAACTATTCGTATTTGTAAGACAGGGAAATCCTAGCATTCTCAAAATGAAAATTTGTTCTGGAAAAGGAGATGTTCTTGCTGGGAATGGGTTAAACTAGGGGTCCCCAACTCCAGTCCTCAAGGCCCATCCACAGGTCATGTTTTCTGGCTTTCCTTAGCATTGGACAGGTGATATCATTGTCAGTGCATTCTGTGGGAGATCCAGAAGACATGACCTGTTGGTGGTGCTTGAGGACTGGAGTTGGGGAACACTGGGTTAAACGTCCATGTTTCCACCGTTTATCATGCCTGCTTTGGTAATGCACCTTCCAACTGAGAAACCGGCTAAACGGGTGTCTTGTAGATAGTTTATGACTGAGGATTTGCATCTTTGTGTTTCTGCAGGACACTCAGGAATGCTCCAGGAGAACCTTCTACCTACCTGCTACTCCAAGAAGAAAACCAACTGCACTTGTGCTTTACACCGCTCCTTCAGCTGGATGTACGGGCTTTGGAAAGATGGTTTCTCCGACCAAGAATTGTTGTTTTTTTTAGAACTTCTATAATGTATTTCCTCATTTTGTGATCTAACGTTACAAAATTACATGATGGAAATAGAAGCACATGCACAGCTCCCGCCTTCCTTCAAACATGTATCTGTATCGTCGTCTTTAAATCCAGTTGATGCCAAAGTGCCTGATGGACTCTACTGGCTGCACAGTAATGTTTCATTGATGCAGCAGCACAGGGTGGCTCCCGATCCTGGCAAATTTAACTATTTAAAGTGAGTTGACCAAAAATGATCTGAGTTGTTGTGTTGGGGCTTGAAAATGGAACCCAAAAAAAAAAAAAAAAAATATATATATATATAAATTTTTTTTTTTCTCAGTAGGATATGCATAAATGTGTAATAGGTGCGGTCTCACCTCTGGGACCAGTACCTAGGTCAAGAACTGGCCCAAGAAAGTCTCCTTTGTGAGTGAGGAGGTGGTCGATCTTCATATTGTAATGCTTGACTGTACTGGGAACTCCCATTGCAAGACTTGCGACCACCTCTCTTCTCTCAACTGAGATGTTTGGGAACATATTCTCGACCTAGTGGTGAGATAATCATAGCCTGCAGCTCTCTCAGATCTATAGCATATGTTGTTGATATGCCACAAATTTGTGAGGTGGGAAAACCTCTTTAATTCACTTCTGAGCCTGCTCCGTTCCAGCATTGCTGTTCTTAGTGCCCTCCGTTCTTCTTCCGATGTCACCTTTATTGGTCACATGACCTTACAACTAATCACTGATCGCGGTAGTCTTCCTGTTTAGATGACGTATGACCACTGCGACCTATTATGTACTGCAGTGTGACATGACTGATGAATGGTACATGAGCAGTGGCAGCGCTGGCATGAAGTGGGCTGGAAGTTAAAGGGGTGGTCTCACTACATCAATTCCTCTTACCTCAGTCCTGTTTTCTTGGTTTCACTTTGAATTCAGGGGCGTGTTTACTGGCTTTCGCTAGGCTGCAGTAGAAGCCAGGTCTGTAGCTATAGCAACCAGTGCTGGCCACCTATCATGAGAGATCAAACAGGTCTGTAGCTATAATAACCTGAGGAGCTGATGCATCCCATACAAGAGGGGATATCTAGGAATAGGTAGGACACTGTTAATGGACATATATTGCAAAGTGACTTGTTTTTGTAAGATCTTTAACATAAAAAGCAATCCTTGTAGTGAGACAACCCTTTTAATGGCTTTTTCCTAATTGTTTGATAACAGACTCCCTCCCTCAATGGCTGGAGCATTTTTTGTTTCTAGAAGACTTTGACAGCCCCTTTAATTTTGTAATTCGCAATATGTTTTGAGCTGCGTTCAAAGGTTATGTTCACACGGCTGATTTTGTGAAGGATTTCGTTATTTACTGTTCACAATACGGGACGAAATCCGCCCCAGTCGTTAGGGTAATCCACAGTTCTCATAGAGAACTATGGATTCTGTCTCCTCTCCCTGCTCGCCTTATTTTGCGAGCGGGGAGAAAGTGACATGCACATTATCCCGGCGGAATCCGCACCGTGGATAATGGATGTCTATGGGGCCCCGCCCCCTCTGCACGGCACACGGCGTAACTGCGGGCGAAATCCGTCCCTGCAATTACGCCGTGAATAAGCCGTCTGAACATAGCCAAACAGTGCTGTAGAGCGGAGCTGCCAGCACCATATTGTTCTATACTTGCAAATCATAGATGGGCCTCAGTCCCTTCCTAATCAGTGACCTGTTTTGTGTACAATGTTTCTTTTGAGATGCACATAAGCCACTTTTTCCTTAAAAATGTCCATGCCCAGCTCATTCCTTTCTAAGGGCTGGCACTATTTTAATTTGATGTATGACTATGTAGCCAGCCTTGCACTGTAAAATAACCAAAGAGGTTCCCAATAGGAATCTAAAGTGTGATGACTTTATAGTTCTGAATTTGTGTTATAATTTGAGTGACAGAAGAGAGACCCTCACTAAGGTAAGCTGGGGTAACTGTACAAGAATCTCTCGGGAAGTAGGGTAACATGGTGAAGTCTTTAAAAATTCTTCTGTATTAAAAACCGTACAATGTGAATTTATAGAGGCTGTGAATGGCAGCTACAATGAATGACTGTTAATGATGGAAGTAAAGAGTCATATCAAATAACTATTTATAAAGATATAACTATTTCAAATGTTTGACTGTTTTCTACAATTTTTTACATTGCGTTTACAAGTTACATTATGTCCATTTGTGCTCAGGAAGGATGTGCGTGTTGTGAACAGAAGTGGTGGTATATAAGGTGTGTGATAGGCTGTCTGCACACATATCCTTTGTTGTAGTCTTAGGTAAAATGGATGATTATTGCCTTTCAGGCAAGGCTGACAGTATTTCTGAAACTGCAGTTTGTGAAATGTTCACATCCTGCAGTGGCGAAAGTGTGAGTGGACAAATGGCGCCATTGTGAATGAGAAATTTGTATGAAGAACACCACAGGCAATTTATGGGAGAGGTGAATGGCGACGGGTGGGGGTGGACTAATACGCTACAGTGGAGCAGCACCTGCCTAAAATAAACCGGAGGGGCTACCTAACACAACAGTTAATCAAATTCTACTTCGTGTGGGGATCATAAGCAGGTGCATGATCACTGCACTTTTGCTAACAAACTTGCATCAGCAGAGACGTTTTCAGACTATCCGAATTGGATCTCCGCTGACTGGCAGGTGCGTGTTTGGTTGCAGCAGGATCACACCTTATAGTTTATAATAGGGCGCCTGCAGCTTCTTTCGGATCAAGAATTGACATGTCCGAAAGACGCAAGTAAACACCCACTGGCGATCACTCGTCTGAACACTGATGCGTGTTTTACATTGAAAGCATTGTAAAATCACACTGCTCATTGCTAGATGTGTGTTTGGGTCCAAAAGACGGATCCAAAGATGCGTCTGAAAACGTATGTTTGAGATTCTCGGTTCACATATTTTGATCAAAAGATGTTTAAGCTGCCCACGACTTTCAACGTGATCTCAAATAGGGCAGTCCTACACTATCCTTACCTCTCAATAGAGCCACATCCAGGCCTCTCACTGGGTCAACCGACCTCCTTTAGCCAGAGAGAAAAAAATAAAAAAAAAACAAACCTGCAAGCTGCATTCTTATGACAGCCTGTGAGAGTGGGCAGAATGATGGGGATTCCCTTCATCAGCCACACTGCATCGTGAGGAGAGAATGCTATAACCACGTATGGAAGCTAATTGGAACCTACATCTAATAGGCTGCTTGTCACACGTACATTACATTGCATAGTCTTGTCCCTTGGTAGGAAATTAAAAAAGAAAAGCTTGAAAATGTAAAACCAAAAAGAAAGGAGAAAAAAAAAAAACAGCTTGTCCATTAAAAATGCTTTATGAAAAGAAAAAGCACATCTAATTGTTATGGTGTCCATAATACACCCTGCTAACAAATATAGATTATCAAGTTATTTGGCCAAAACTGCATTTTTGTTTGTCACAAAAATAAAGAATAAAATGAAAAACTCGCTTATGTATCACAACATGATCCCAAGGAAAGTGTAAACTTCTATTTAACTCATAAAAAAAAAAAAAAAAAGTTCTAATGCAGCTCAAGCAATGGAAAAAGAAATTCAGAGTGTAATAGCTCTCATGGCAGTATGACTTTATCAAAATAGTTTTACTGTGTAAAGGAGCAAAACATAAAATAGAAATCGGTATCTCTGTAGTTGCCTTAACCCTCAGAAAGTTAGGGGATATTCATTTTCTGAACACGTTTTCGGGTATGTTTTACGCACCGAAAAACGGACCCCAAAATGTATTCAACATTGTGATTTTATATTGAAAGCAATGTAAAACACGTATGGTCATTCGGGCAATATGTGTTTTACATACATCTTTCGGATGCCTAAAATTGATCTGATCAAAGAATTAACATGTCAATTCTTGATCTGTTTTATGCAGCAGACACCCTATTTAAAACCAGAGGGTGTGTTTCTGCTGCACAGAAAACGTATCCAAACACGCACCACACTTTGAGTACATGTTTGAATATGTTTTATGCAGCGCTTTTTAATGCGTTTTTCGGATCGAAAAATATATTAAAAAAAGGCCGTGTGCACAAACCCTTAATGTTATTTATACTTCATGGTCAGCAAAACACCATATGTAAAAGCAATTGCTTGGTGGCCTTTGATTAAAAATGGACTTTTCCACGCAAAACCATCCAATATCAAACACCATTTTAAAGGAGTTGTCTCCCTACAGAGTTTCACAGAATGCATGAATGAAATATCTGTCACTTCCTGGGTTCAGACTGACTAATTTGCATACAGCCCCCTCCGTCTTTCATTTTCTAATTAATAGATTTTGCTGAGAAGTTTTCAAAATGCTCCAAAGGCTTTAAACTGATCCCCCAAAAAAAAAGCCCTAATTACAGTTCTTTTATTTTACATAAACAACTTTTTAAAGCTCACAGCACAACACGCGTGACCTGTGTGATACCTCACTCACTGCACTCATTTAACAAACAGCAGGGGGAGATTTGTTTACAGAGGGACGAGGGGCTTAAATGCCAGGGAGGTCATAAATCACTTTTACTCCTTAGGGAAAACAAGAAAAAGCAATATATTTGGGAAAATGTTTTATTTTTGGTTCCTACAATTTGAAAGCTATTCTTTGTAGCGAGACAACCCCTTTAACCCCCCGCATCTACGTTGTGACCTCATTAGACTAGTATAGAGTCAGCTGAGCACAATCCATACACGTTAGGAGCCGGAGGATTTTTGCTACTGAAACTGGCTGTCAGCGACTGGAATGAGAGAGCAGTGGTTTAGATGCTAAAGTAAAGCTTGTCACCTGATCCACACACACATACCAGCGATGTTTAAATCGATAACATGCATAAGTATAGAAAAGGAAAAATATAGAACAGATTTTTATATTTCTTGTATATAAAAAGCTTTTACATAATCGGTGTTGCTACAGCCATAAGGATTTGTGCACACGGAGTTTTCACTCCGTGTTACAAGCGCTTTGTAGATCCGTCTTGGGGATCAACAGAGCGGACCCCACGACGGATCTAACAATTAGCAGTGACTTTGTCACTGCGGGCTATGACGAACACGCAGCGTCATTCACATTAGAGATCGCCGCTGCGTGTTTCAAAAGCGCCGCTCGGGTCCGTCTTGCAAAGAATTGCATGTCAATTGCAATTCTTTGAAACACGCAGCTGCGATCTCTCCTTTTTTCTAGTCCATTGTGAACAAGGTACATGACCCAAAGAACTCCTATCATTAATATAGAAAGTGATTTCCAGCAGCTCTTTCTGATATTATATGTAAGGACTTGCTTTCCCTGGATTAGTTATCTATTTATTTTTTTATCTACATTTTTCATTATTTTTGGTGACATTTTGAGGCTCTGGAAGCAATTACCAGTTTTCCATACAGTGGTTTCAACCTACAATGGTTATCCCAGAACCAATTATTAATGCATGTTGCAGGACCACTGTATATATCAATCCATGTATATTTGTTTTTCTGCACCTGGAGCAAAAGGAGTGTATACTTTAAACTGGTTTCAATTGTACTGTGCACAGAGCCTAATTCAGGCTCCGGAAGAAGCAGCCCATGGAGAAGAAAGCTTGGTCTCTCCTGATTTTATGGTTGTGAGAAGCATTGCTCCCATTATCTAAGACTGACATCAGTATTTCCAACACATTAAAAAACAAACAACCGGATGAACCACAAGCTGCTTGGGATAATGTGCTAAATACAGATGACTCTAAAGTGCAGACATTATATAGACAGCCCCCCATAATGTCTGCTGTAATGTAAACACAGGATTCTAGGGAGCAGAATTTGGCAGTGGGATGGTTACGGAATGCTTTAAGGGATCTAAACAATTTGTTGTTAGTAAATGAACCAAGCATAACGTACTAAACTTTGAAATATGTATATGTATATATATTTACAGCTCTGGAAAAAATTAAGAGACCACTGCAAAATTGTCAGTTTCTCTGATTTTTCTTTTCAATGGTCAATTTTTGGAGAAAAAATGTACATTGTTATTTTATTATATAAACTACTGACATGTCTCTGCAATTCAAAGAAAAAAAAATTGTATTTATTTGTAGTAAATGAGAAATCTTCAAAATAATAATAAAAAAGAAGCGGTGCTGTCATACCTCAAATAATGTAAAATAAAACAAGTTCATATTTATTTAGAAACAATAAGACTAATATTTTAAGTCGGGGAGAGTTCAAAAATCAATATTTGGTAGAATAACCATGATTTTTTTCATTCAAATTCCTTCTGGCCTATTCCTAGCACTTGTTTTGCCATCCAGCTTGTCCTATTGCAAGAGGATTGTGAAGACCACAGCAGTGTTTTTTTATACTTTCCTTCATTAAATAAGATGTGGTTCAGGTGATCACCTAATCAGAAGCACATGCAGTAGAATGAGGTGGATTTTGGTGGGAATTCAACTGACACTGGAATGGAATGGCTGTCACACAGGTAGAAATGCTGATTTTTAGAAAACTGTGCAGTGGTCTCTTAATTTTTTCCAGAGCTGTATATATACAGTTATGTTTCAAACAAATAAGAAAAAATATTATTATTATATTTATAAGAAAAAGCTCAATCTTCATAATAGCATTAATTTCCATATCCACAAAGGCGCTGGGAGTCCTGCACATTCACATCCAAATGAAAACACGAAGAACATGTAATAATAGGCTGTTCAAATAAATAGCAGTGTGTGCATCTTCATTTTCCAACTGAAATATTTACACTGAACTAATATTTAGTAGTGTAACCTTCATTTCTGAGAACCTTTGTGGCATGGAGTCACCTAATGTCTGACACCTGAAAACAGGTCTTTCAGCCCAAGTAGACTGTACTACATTCCACAGTTCATTTGCATGGTTAGGTTTTGCATCAAAAAATATTTGATGCCACTCCACAAATTCTCAGTTGGATTGAGGTCTGGGGACTGGGCAGCCACTTCATCACATCAATCTTGTTGGTATGGAACAGGATGTTGCACGCTTGCTGGTGTGTTTGGGGTCATTGTCCTCTTCTAGTATTTTTATATACTTAAACTGGTCCATGGTGCCAGGTATGCAATAAGTTGTCCCAATTCCAGAGTATGAGAAACCTTCCCAAACCATTATGCTTGCACCACAATGTTTTACAGTCTTCACAGTGTACAGTGTTTATGGGTTGTGTGACAAACTGTCTGCGGCCTTTAGGGTATGTTGACATGGCGTCTTCGCGGGAATACTTTGGCGCATCATTGCGCTGCAATACGCCAAACTACGCCACGCAAATACGGTAATTCATAGCTCTCATTGAGAGCTATGATTACCCGCCGTTTTCCACGACATATATTACTTCCTCAACAGCCAGTGAATAGCGGTACATATATGCCCCAAAGATGCTATGTGGACTTACCCCCTAGACCCAATAGGAACAATCTTCTGCTCATCTGCCCATAGAATATTGTGCCACTTCTCTTTAGTCAATGTGTTCTTTGGCAAACTGTAACCTCTTGAACACATGTAGTTTTTCAGCAATGGACCTTTATGAGGGTTTCTAGCAAATAGTTTGGCTTCACGTAGGCGTCTTCCGATTGTTGCAGTACTCACAGAAACTGAGGATCTTCTTTGATCTCCCTAGAGTTCATCATTCGATGCTTCTTTACCATTCTATGATCTGGTCAGATGGTCGTATTCCTTTTTCCCACAACGTGTTTCTGGCTTTGATGCCATTCTAAAGCATTGGTGTTCTTTTTAACTGAGCAGCCAGTTATTTTCTGTACTTCTTGATATGTTTTGCCCTCTCTAATCAACTTTATGATCAAAGTTCTTTCTCCTTTGATCCAATGTCTGAAAGACCCATTGTGCTCATGCAGAATGTGCTACAATGGGCAGGTACAACATTGGCTTCGCTGCTTCATTAGACAAGGGCCATAACTGACACCTGTTTCTTTACAGAATCAATGACCTAATAGTCCCAACTGCAATTTATTTGAACACCCCCCCCTATTCATTGAATGAGTCAGTTACATCAAATTAGCAGCGTGCATGTCATGACTACTGATTCGGTTGGTTGCCCATAACTTGGCTACACCTACTCATGAATTTTTGACCATGTTGTATTATGTCTTCAGACAGTAATTAAACACATTATTGATGTTAGATTTGATATTATTTCGCACATAACAGTGTATATAAATGGACCTTGCATTTTCAAAAATTATTTCCACTAAGGGCCACCTGTAAATGCTGTCGAATTGCAAAAATAATTTACACACATTCAGGAACAAATTCAGGGGGTAAGACATTTGAATTAACCACTTTAATTTTTTTTTTTATATCTAAGGGCCACACTAATATATATGTGTATGTGCGTGTGTATGTATATATTATGTATACATACATACACAAACACACACAAGTGGGGCAGATTTATCAATACTGTCTAAAACTGATTGTAAATTTAGCCCCAACAATCTTACATTGTGCCACATTTATCATAGTATTGTTAAATGTCGCACGATAGATCTTTCTAGTCTAACCTTACATCTTCTATTGGTTGGCTTACTTTATGTCACTAATTGCACCAAAATTTTGGTGCCTTTTTTTCAGCTCAACGGGTCACATGCCAAGCCATGCCACTTGAGATCCTGCCCCTTTTGTCTAAAACACATAATAAATGTGGTGTAAATCAGGTATGTCTTTATTTTGCCTTAATAAATCTGCCTCATGGTAACAATACATTGTAAAATGAATTGTTTACCATGTCACTGTTGAAGATGATGCAATCTATGAAAATGGGGTTGTCGGCTTTAAAATCTTAATTTAAAATACTTTTAGTAAAGCCGTTACCCAAAGCAGAGATTTGCTTTAGATTATCTTGGCCTTCCATGTAAATCCTTTGGTTATCTTACCTTTCATGCAGCTTCAAAAGCTCATCAATAATCATCCCCTTTTTACTACTCCGATCATTCGGCCCTTTTATCCATGACAGCAATGAGGGATATGTGTGCAGACAGCCTATCACACACATTGTATACCTGCCAAGCCAGCTCACCACCCATGACTTCCTTCATGATCTACACAATGCAGATGTGAAAAGTAGTTAATGGTCATAATAATGTGATTCAACTGTGTATGTGCCACACAATAAATTAGCATATGAAACACTGCTCCCAACATTAAAGACCTATCACCCCTCACATATTAAATTACAGTGGGTAGGGAAAGTATTCAGACCCCTTTAAATTTTTCACTCTTTCATTGCAGCCATTTGGTAAGATCCAAAAAGTTCATTTTTTTGGCTCATTAATGTACACTCTGCCCCCTCCCCTCATCTTAAAAGAAAAAAAAACAGAAATGTAGATATTTTTGCAAATGTATTAAACAAGAAAAACTGAAATATCACATGGTCATAAGTATTCAGATCCTTTGCTCAGAGTAGAGCCACCTTTTGAGCTAGTACAGCCATGAGTCTTCTTGGGAATGATGCAACAAGTTTTTTCACACCGGGATTTGGGGATCCTCTGCCATTCTTCCTTGCAGATCCTCTCCAGTTCCCTCAGGTTGGATGGTGAATGTTGGTAGACAGCCATTTTCAAGTCTCTCCAGAGATGCTCAATTGGGTTTAGGTCTGGGTTCTGGCTGGGACAGTCAGGAATGGTCACAGAGTTGTTCTGAAGCCACTGCTTTGTTATTTTATCTGTGTGCTTAGGGTCATTGTCTTGTTGGAAGATGAACCTTCGGCCCAGTCTGAGGTCCAGAGCGTCTGGAAGAGGTTTCATCCAGGATATCTCTGTACTCAGCTGCACTCATCTTGCCTTCAATTGCAACCAGTCGTCCTGTCCCTGCATCTGAAAAAAACACCTCCATAGCATGATGCTGCCACCACCATGTTTCACTGTTGGGATTGTATTGGGCAGGTGAGAAGCAGTGCCTAGTTTTCTCCACCGCTTAGAAGTAACACCAAAAAGTTCAATCTTCATCTCATCAGACCAGAGAATGTTATTTCTCTTAGTCTGGGAGTCCTTCATGTGTTTTTTTAGCAAACTGTATGCAGGCTTTTATATGTCTTGCACTGAGGATAGGCTTCCGTCAGCCGCACTCTGCCATAAAGCCCCGACTGGTGGAGGCTGCAGTGATAGTTGACTTTGTGGAACTTTCTCCCATCTCCCTACTGCATCTCTGGAGCTCAGCCACAGTGATCGTGGGGTTCTTCTCTATCTCTCTCATCAAGGCTCCATTTAAGGATTATGGAGGCCACTGTGCTCTTAGGAACCTTGAGTGCTGTAGAAATTCTTTTGTAACCTTGGCCAGATCTGTGCCTTGCCACAGTTCTGTCTTTGAGCTTCTTGGGCAGTTCCTTAGACCTCATGATTCTCATGTGCTCTGACATGCACTTTGAGATGTGAGGTCTTATATAGACAGGTGTGTGCCTTTCCTAATCAAGTCCAATCAGTTTAGTTAAACACAGCTGGACTCCAATGTAGGAGTAGAACCATCTCAAGGAGGATCAGAAGGAAATACACAGCATGTGAGTTAAATATGAGTGTCACAGCAAAGGGTCGGAATACGTAAGACCATGGATTGTTTCAGTTTTTCTTGTTTAATAAATTTACAAAACTATCTACATTTCTGTTTCTTTTCTTTCAAGATGGGGTGCAGAGTGTACATTAATCAACAAAAAAAAAGAACTTTTTGGATCTTACCAAATGGCTGCCATGAAACAAAGTGAAACATTTAAAGGAGTCTGAATACTTTCCGTACCCACTGTATATTACAGGAGGGAACAGTCAGACATAACTAAGCACAAAAGAAGTTGTCTTAAGAAGCGATATGACTGTAATTACATCTATTATGGTGTGAGAGAACCATCTTGAAAACAGCTGATAAGAGCAGCCAGGTTGAGGATGGCAGTTCAACACACTGTGTCTATAGGAGTAACGTTCCTCAGGTGTGTGAAGACTTACACAGCCGTCATTGCTCCACTTTAAATATATTCTAAAAGGGTCATGGGTAATAAACTATGACTCTTCAGCTGCAACTAATACCCTGGAGCCTCACACCTAGCCAACCCGTATTCTTCACTGCAATGATGAGAGGCCAAACACCCCGAAACAGCTGCATACTGATGAATTTCTCGTTGGTTCCAATCCCATTCACATCGCAAGGCTCAGCGAGTCGGATGTGAATTGAAGAATGTTACATTCAAAAGGTGGTGATGCTGCAGAGCCCTAGAACCTTTCAGAATGTGTCTGTAGACACTCATACACTTGTATGAGTAAGGATCCTAGCAGTGGCATAGCTACAGGGGTTGCAGTGATCGCACTTGTGACACAGCTGCATTGCTGGGTCACATAGATTCAGCAATGCAGGGATCACAGCCACCACCTGCACATTGCACTGAACATCCGGGATACACTGATCCCAGCTGTTTAGCCCACTTGAGGCAGCGGTGCGATGTCATGATGCCATTGTGCTGCTGCCTGTCCTAGGCCCTAAGCCTATCGCTAGACTTGGGGCCTAGAACACGCTGGAAGTGGCGTCTCAGAGAGGGCGGCATGACTACTTCATGATCAGGATTCAAAGACATGCCCAGCATACCTACCTAAATACACCTACCTAATGGCTCAATGTAGGATATTAGAAAAATCCACACTTTGGTTCAGCGCATAAATATCTTAAAGTCAGGTATAAAGTTTCTTATTTATTTAATTTATATCTATTATTAATACTTGGACATACAAAATACATAAAAATTATTGTAACATCCCATAGTCTAAAAACCTATGGAGAACACCACGTTTTGTGTATGTAACATTTCCTCTGGTTCATTCCTCTTTCTAGGGGGGTATTTTAACAAAAACATATTTATGATAATGAACAAATTATGTCAAATATTTTCCTTTACAGATGTTTTATAGATTTATTTTTTATTTGGAAGAGGACATATGATGAAGATTCCGAATTCATATCAATTTCAAATAATAATAATAATTGGGGGTTAAAATTCACTGCCAACATGAGTACTACTCATATAAAGTTTTCAGATTTAATCGTCCAGAAAAAGAATTCACGATATGTAACATCCACTTTTTTTCCAAGAAGGTGGATGCGAATAGTGACTTAGAATTTTCAAGTGCACACTACAAACAGTGGAAAAAAAATATACTATTTGGTCAAATTCGACGCATCCGTAAAAATTGCACTGAGGACGAGACTTTTAAGAGACAAGCAGAAGTTATAGCAAGTTGTTTAAAAGAAAAAAAATGTATCCTTAAACTTTAATAAAAATTTTTTTTCTTTGTTCCTTGTATTTTTGTTTTTGAATTTTATATTTAATCATGAATAAAGATTTATACATTTTATTATTTTGGTATCAAATCCTCTTTTTTCCTCTGTTTAGTGTAGTATTTTGAGTGATATTACCAGTTGATTTTCTTTGATGGTTTTGTATGAAAACCTGGTCCAATGTATCTTCGAGTCTTGTGTGTGTCAGCTATAGACAAAGGTAGAAAGCTAACTCAGAAAGAGTGCCTAGAAAATACGGTGAAAAGTATTAAACTAACGGAAAAGCAAGATAAACTTAATCCTTATAAACAGTTTTTTTACTCGATAAAATGGAAGACACAAAGAAATGCATAGTATTTGAAAAAATCATTGGCATAGCCTCCAAAAAGATCCTCACCTTACTAGTATTTTACCCTAAACTCCCCCTCTAATCTAAGGGGTGCTACTCTAAAAGACATTTTGGCTCCCAGCAGGATACGTTTGAAAAAGGTAAGAGAAGCATTAAAACAAACCAACCACCGGGCACTTACAAATGTAATAAAAAAAACCGCTGCTTAACGTGTCCCATAAGTTTAACATTAAAATTGATGCCTCCCACACAGCCAGCTAGTATCGCTTTGCTCTGCACTGATGAGGGACAAAAATCCCGAAACAGCGTTGTCTGCAGATGAGAGATACTGGCTTTGCTAAAATCCTTTTTGCTTTCTCAAGACCTAGTAAATTGAGGATTTGTTACTTCCAACAGAGGGCGCTTGTGATAACATTAAACAAATACATTCTTTTAAAACAGGACAAACCTTTGAAATAAGATCACATCTAACTTGTGCAAGTGAATGCGTGATATACCTATTGCAGTGTCCTTGTAAATTACAATATGTAGGTAGGACCACCCAAAAATTACGCAAACGGATTAATAATCACAGACATAATATAACAAGCAGATTTTTGCTTCATGGGGTGTCAAGACACTTTTCTGTAAAACATAATGATGCTTCCTTACCTTCAGTAATTCCTATTGAACAGGTTGCTGCTGATGTATATAGTAGATTTGATCTGTTGTGTAAAAAGGAGACCTTTTGGATGTATCAGTTGCAGACAGTACGGGCGACATGTATGAAGGAAGGCGCTTTGAAGTGAATAGTCGAGTCTCATTTTCAGTGTATAATGCGCCTGAATGTATGAAAGTGGTTTTTGTACGTTCATAAATGGTGTGTAAAGTTCGAGGCGCCTCGTCTGTGTGTTAGGCGCATTACGGAACTTAGGCACATAAGTAATGCGCCTAACATGTATTAAGGTTATAGACAGGCTGGAAATAAGAGAAAAAACATTAGAATAGCATGTCAGTGAATAGAAACTATGGTACTGATCCTGCTTGGAGGACCACAGGTCTCAGCAAGACCTTTGGTGTGTTGGCTCTTGCCTTATGTAGAATAAAAGGTGAGAGCAGCAAAAATAAATTTCAAATGTAACGTAGTAACAATTAAAAATGTAAAAATCTGATCATCATCATCAGTGGGTTATTTAATGTAAAATTAGCTTTAGGTTCTTTTCATTTTAAATACATTTTATAGGAGATATTTTTATATTAATTTTATATAAAAATTTGTATTAAATTTAAATAATTAAATTTTATATAGTTTGATAATTATTAGAAATTACTTTTTATTATTGTACTGGTGTAAGCTGAGAAATATTGGAAATTTTTACCCTTTACAGCAAATCTAGCTTACCAACAAATCCTCAGCATCAGGCCGACCACATTGAGATAGGTCTGCCTGTCGGAGCAGTAATGCGCCTAGTTTTACCGAACCACATTCATATACACTCACCGGCCACTTTATTAGGTACACCTGTCCAACTGCTCGTTAACACTTAATTTCTAATCAGCCAATCACATGGCGGCAACTCAGTGCATTTAGGCATGTAGACATGGTCAAGACAATCTCCTGCAGTTCAAACCGAGCATCAGTATGGGGAAGAAAGGTGATTTGAGTGCCTTTGAACGTGGCATGGTTGTTGGTGCCAGAAGGGCTGGTCTGAGTATTTCAGAAACTGCTGATCTCCTGAGATTTTCACGCACAACCATCTCTAGGGTTTACAGAGAATGGTCCGAAAAAGAAAAAACATCCAGTGAGCGGCAGTCCTGTGGGCGGAAATGCCTTGTTGATGCCAGAGGTCAAAGGAGAATGGGCAGACTGGTTCGAGCTGATAGAAAGGCAACAGTGACTCAAATAGCCACCCGTTACAACCAAGGTAGGCAGAAGAGCATCTCTGAACGCACAGTACGGCGAACTTTGAGGCAGATGGGCTACAGCAGCAGAAGACCACACCGGGTGCCACTCCTTTCAGCTAAGAACAGGAAACTGAGGCTCCAATTTGCCCAAGCTCATCGAAATTGGACAGTAGAAGATTGGAAAAACATTGCCTGGTCTGATGAGTCTCGTTTTCTGCTGCGACATTCGGATGGTAGGGTCAGAATTTGGCGTCAACAACATGAAAGCATGGATCCATCCTGCCTTGTATCAATGGTTCAGGCTGGTGGTGGTGGTGTCATGGTGTGGGGAATATTTTCTTGGCACTCTTTGGGCCCCTTGGTACCAATTGAGCATCGTTGCAACACCTTGTTGAATCTATGCCACGAAGAATTGAGGCAGTTCTGAAGGCAAAAGGGGTCCAACCCGTTACTAGCATGGTGTACCTAATAAAGTGGCCGGTGAGTGTATGTGTCTAATATTACGAGTGTGGTGCAGCACGCCTCCATAAGGCCCCCTCATGTTAGGTCATACATGCCAACTCTCCCGCTTTTAGAGGGGGGGGGTCCCGCTAATGGGGGTCCCCCCCACCACCCCGGCAGAGTTGGCGAACCTCCCACCGCCAGCAGGCAGCGGGGGTTCTTTAAATGACTGCGGCGCCGGCGTAGCGCCAGTGCGCTACTCTGGCGCCGCTGGGACGCTCCTACAGGCGGGTGAAGCAGCTGCAGCGGCCGCTCACCCGCCCGGCGAGTCTCACTGACTTGTGTGGCCGCAGCCACACAGTCAGTCAGTACAGGGAGGAGGCAGGAGGGATCGTTCTCCTCCTCCCTTCTCCCCCTGTATGTACAGCGCCGGTGAGCGCTGTACATACAGATCAGCCTCGCAGGGGGAGTGACGCGTGGCTGCACTCACACCCCCTGCGACGCTGAGGAGATCGTCGTGAGCTGGACAGGTTGCTGGGAGCCTGGTGAGGTGAGTAGTTTTTTTTTTTATTAGCTACATGGGGCACTACCTGGCTACTGGGGCAATACCTGGCTACTGGGGACAATGCCTGGCTACTGGGGACAATGCCTGGCTACAAGGGGGCACTACCTGGCTACAAAGAGGGCACTACCTGGCTACAAGGGGCTACTACCTGGCTATAGGGGGCTACTACCTGACTATTAGGGGTCACTACCTGACTATAAGGGGGGTCACCTGGCTATAGGGGCATCTACCTGGCTATTAGGGGGCTACTACCTGGCTATAAGGGGCACTACCTGGCTAGAGGGGCATCTACCTGGCTTTCTTCTGGAGCTGTTATGCATTTAGGTGGGGTGGGTGTGGCTTTTTCTAAGGGGCGTGGCACACGAACAATATACTTTCAAAAGTTGGCAAGTATGTGTTAGGTGCATTAGAAAGTGTTGACTCTTACAAACAATGCACTTAACACATTTATTAGGCGCATTAGGCATCATAGCCGGCTCAGTTAGGTGCATTGCACACCAGAAAAAGGGTGAAAAACCCTTTCATACCTGTCGCCCTAAATCTGTGTGGATTAAATGAAGTAACCAAGCTAGTTTAAATAGAGCTGAACAAAAGGGTTATGTCATATATAATTTACAAATTATTCTAACTTTCTGTTATTGCCATATAGATGTTTGTGTCTATTATGATTGACGCTATTGATGATAAATTCAAGCAGTGCAATTATCTATGGAGCAAGGGTAAGCTGTATAGTTAAGTAGGTTTGCAATTCTCTTCAGCTGACCTTCATTATACCCCGTAGTTGTAGTAAGTACGCTATGGAGGAAGTCATTTTAGTATTTATTGTCATCTGAAATACAATTTGATTCTTCCAGGCTTCCGTAGATGTAGTTCTATGGACATTCAATCTTACGATGAACTTGCACAGGTGACATATATGGTAAAAGGTAACTAATGTTTGTTTTTTTTACATCGAATAAGTGATTGGTCACAGACTATTTTCATAATATTAAAAACTAGGTTTGAATACAAGGATCAATCAGCGAGTAACCTTGAAGGGTATAAAGCACTATCAGAGGAAGTATTACATACACAGCACACGTTGTTCTCCATAGAATTTAAGATTACAGGATGTTACAATAATTTTTATGTATTTTGTATGTCCAGGTTTTTATTGTAGATTTAAAATTAAATAAATAAAATTAAATTTATACCTAGCTTTAAGATATTTATGCACTGAACCAAAGTGTGGATTTTCAAATATCCTACAGTACCGTGTTAGCCATAGAAAGTAGTAGAATAGTGAAGAAATCAGGCGATACCTTTTAGAGGCAAAATGAGATATTTATAGTGAGCTTTCGAGGGGACTAGCTCTCTTTTCAGACTAATGTTATAAAAAAAAAGAAAATCACGCTTTTTATACACAAAGGACAGGGGATCTTAAAAAGGATTTTTGAATTCTTAAAAAAAAACAAATGAAAAATTGGGTAACAGTTATTTAAACCTGTAAAAAAAATTAAACATTTTGGGGAAATTTGGGAGCGTGCGGAGTGCGAATTTTTTTTCCTTATTTTTATATGAAATAGGGAGATTTGTTGCCTCCAGTTACACATATTTTGACAGAAGCTGCTTGAATTTTAAACCCATTTTGCAGAGTTTTAAATTTTTGCATTAATTTTATTCCCATTCCCCTCTCCCTCTGATCTTAAAATCTCCCTTTAAGCCGTTACCTCAAATCTTCCATAAATGTTTTTCTCCAGAGAAATTGGGGGCAACTGGAAGATCAGTTTCTGTTGTTTTTAAATGGTGAATCTGTGTAAATTTTCACGCGGTTGGTCTCTCCCTTTTTTCCCCACATAAGGCCTGTGGTGGGAAAAATTTGCATACACAGTCGATACACCACTTTCTAGACCTAGGAAAATGCCCCCCAAATTTTTTGCACCTGCGGGGACTGTGGGACGGGTACCGCACAGTTTGGATTGCATCGGGTCTTGCACCTTTTCTCAGGCAGGGGAGGTCCATTTTCAGTTGGGGCCTTCAGACGTCCGGACAAAAATGCCCACGGGTTTTTGGGGGTTTGCCGAAAGGAAAGGAGGGGGGGGGACTGGGATATGCCCTTTGAGTCTGTTGTCCCTGTACCAGGTTAAAGTTCCTTTGGGCAACTTTGTAGGATTCCAGCTAGGGGTTTTTAGGTGACAACTGGGGGCACTCGTTTTTCTTTCGGGGTCTCTTTGTAGTGTAAACTGTCTCTGTTGATGGGGGCCCCGCTTTGTTGTTTTGGGTTTGTCAGAAATTTTTGGGCCTGTACCAAGTTGAGAAATTTTGTCCTCAGACCAAAAGGTTTGTCCAGGTCTGTTTGTGGGGGAGCAAATACGATTTTACCGAAAAGCGGGCTGTATAAAAAGACGTTTTTGTGCTTGGGTGGAATGTCATTCCTGGGTTGGGGGGGCCGTTCTGTCCTGCGGTTTTTGTGTATAGATGTGAGTAGCCGGTCTTTGATGTGTATTTTAGTATCCAGAAAGTGGTTTTTTGCTCCCTGAATGGGTAAGTTTAAGGTTAATGGTGGGGTGAAAGTTTTGAAGTCATTATGGAATTGAATTAGGGCCCTCCCGCCCGCAGTCCAGATGAAAAAAAATTCATCAATAAAGGAGGTACATCAGGGGTTTTGGTGGTAAATGTTAAAAATTTTCCTTCCAGTGCCACCAAAAGAGATTTGCATATTGGGGCGCAATCGGGACCCCATGGAAGTTCCCATTTGCTGTAAAACAGGTCTTCCCCCAAAAGTAAAATAGTTATGGCTGAGTATGAACTGGATGAGCTTGTGACTTTTTTTCGTTGGGAGGTCTTGTTTCTCTAGGGCACCTGACAGCTGCAACCCCCTTGTGGGGAATTTTGTAACAAGGTTTTACACCCATGGGGGCCAAAATGGTGCCCTCGGGGAAGGGGCCGGGGGCATTGATTTTGTTAAGAAGGTTTTTTGTGCCCCCGGGGATGTAGCTTGGGTATCTTTGACCAGGGGTTTTAGGAGTTTTTTCCACCCAACCGGATATTTCTCTGTCATGTCCCAACCCCAAAATAAAGGGCCCCCCAGGGTTGCCATCTTTTGGATCATGGGGGCTATAGAAGCACCCCGGCCTGGACCTCTGGGTAAGCAATTCCACCTTTTCCCCGGACCTGAAGGGAAACTTTTTTATCATATTTTAGTTGTTTCATAAGGCCTCTGGGGGTCATTTCCAGGTTTGCAGTAGTGGAGGGGATTTGCAGTTGTCTGTTTGCTTCCGGGAATAGTCGAGATGTTCTCATGAAAAATTGGGCCCCCCCCTTTGTTAGCAGGTTTTAAAAAATTAACCCTGTTTTCTTTCAGTAAACAAACCCTTTCGTTCCTGCAGGGTTAGGTTGTTTACTTGTTTTTTTTGGGTTTTTCCAGATTTCAGTTTTAAACCCTTCTTTTGAAACAAAACAATGTATTTATCCAGTGCTGCATTAGTTTTTCCAGGCCCGGGGGTCCAGGTAGATTTTTTGGTTGGGTTTCGTTATTTTGTTTCTGTCTCAAATCCCGCGTATGAAGTCTTTTCCAAGAAGTTTCCCTCAATCTCATTTTCTGAAGAACTCCTCCATACTTTGCAGAGTTTTACATGGTCGTAGTCTGGGGGGCAGAAAGGAGAGACCTTTGGAAGAGCGACATTTCATTTTTGTTTTGGGTCATAGGAGAAAGGTTCACCCACACGGTCTGCGAGCTGGGCTGGGCTTTTGGTTTGTTAATAGGGCCTTTCTGTCAGTCCTGGGGCTTTTTTTTTTTGTTTTTTTTATGGCATTTTCCTGCAGTTTCCGGGAGTATGTGGGGATTTGGGGCCCTTTATCTCCCTTGTGTCTTCTCCGTGGTCGGGGGGCCTTATTTTTGTCCTGTGTTTTCTTTTGTTGTTATAGAAATTTTTATCATTTGTTTTCCCCACCTCCAATGTCCGAATACATAGTTGTTCTGCATATGGGTGTTGAGGGTGGGGGTTGGGGTTATGCAGGGAGAACCTTTTGGGGTGATCCTTCCTTTTTTTCATTTTTGTTAAAAGAAGATGTCGTGTTAGTTTTTGCAAGTTTTTAACCGGGGTTTTTTAGTTCCCTTCTTAGCGGTACATTGTGGTAACTGCCAAATTGTAGTAGTATAAAGTTGTACCGTGTTAGCCTAAAAGTAGAAAATAGTGAAAAATCAGGCAACCTTTTAGAGGCTAAAATGATATATTTGTTGTGGGTTTTAAGGACTAGCCCCTCGTCTTCAACGATGTTAAACAACAAAAGAAAAAAACAAGACTTTTTATACAACAAACAGGATCTTCAAATGATCTTAGAATTCAAAAATAAAAAAAAGCAAAAATAGGTACAGCAGTTTTTTACAACCTTCAAGAAATTTAAAAATCTGGAAAATTGTGAGGGTGCGGGAGTGATATAATTATTTCTTTACTTTTATAGAATAAGGGGAGATTTTTTGCATCACAGTTCACACATGCTTGACTGAAGTGGCATAATTTTTAAAAACCCCTTTTGAGAGTTTAAAATTTTTGCATTAATTTAATTCCCATATTTGGGGTGTTGGGATTGTGGGGCAGGTACACGACAGCGGTGGGATGGGTTCTGCAGGCTTCACCTGTTCGCAGGCAGGGGGAGGTGCCCCTTTTCAGTTGGGCCTTCGAGCGCTCCGGCAATAAGGCCGCAGGTTTTTTTTGGGGTTGCCCAAAGGAGAGGGGAAGGGGGGGCTGGGAATATGTCTTTAGTCTTGTGGATCTTAAACTTACCCATTCAGAACAAAATCCACTTTCGGGAAAACAATACACATCAAAGACCACCCTATCACTCAGTAAAACCCCAAACCGACAGACAGAACGGCCTACGTCAGGAAGACAGCTTCCCCCCCAAACACACAAAGCAATCCATTAATTAAAACCAGGCTATACGGACCAAACGTATTTACTCCCCCAAAGCAGCCTGGACAAACCCTTTGGTCTGAGGACAAAATTTCTCAAAATTGGATACAAAAACCAAAATTGACTGACAAAACCAAATCAGCAAAGCGGCCCGCCATCAAAGAGACAGTCCCGCTCACTACAAAAGCCCAGAAGGAAGAAAGAGTGCCCCTAGTTGTCACCACAACCCCAAAACTGGAGATCTACGAAAATTGCCAAGGAAATCCCAACCCATACATAGGGACAACGCCCCTCAAAGACATATTCCCCCCCCGCCCCTCCTTTCCTTTCCAACCACCAAACCTGCATTTTTGTCTGGGGGGCTCTGAGGGCCCCAAATGAAAATGGCACCTCACCCTGCCTGCAAAAAAGGTGCAAACCCAGGCCATCCAACGTGACATGTCCCCCCAACAGCCCAGCAGGTGCACAGAAATTAGGGGGGCATTTTCCTGCAGGTCTAGCAATGTGGTGTATTGATTTTGTGTATGCAATTCCCCACCCCCAAAAGGGCCCATGTGGGGGAACAGGGCAAGACTCAGCCACGCATGAACCCAAAAAGATTCACCTTAACAACAACAAACGACTCCCGGGGGCCCCACATTTCTCTGGAAAAATCACTCCCCTGGAAAATTTGCAGGTAACCGATCTTATGGGGGTTTTAAGACCTTTAGGGGGAGGGAAGGATGGGGAAAATAAATTAATGCAAAAATGAAAAACCCCTGCAAAATGGGTTTAAAAATTCATGCCAGCTTCATGTCAAGCTATGTGTGAAAATGTGAGTGCAACAAATCCCTGATTATAAAAGATAAGAAAAAATTACTGATCACTCCCCTACGCCTACAATTTCCAGCCCTTTTTTTTTCTTTTACAGGTTGTAAAAAAATGCTGTAAAACCCATATTTTCATTTTGTTATTTTTTAATATTCTAAGATCCTTTGAAGATCCTGCTTGGGGTATAAAAAGTTGTTATTTTTAGTTTTTTTGTTATAACACATTAAAAAAGAGACAAGTCCCTCGAAAGCTCACTATCAAATATACTCAGTTAGCCCCTAAAAGGTATCGCCCGATTTCTTCACTATTCTACAAATATCCTACATTGAGCCACGGGATATTTAAGGATCAATTTCTCTTGTTGCTGCAATTTTCAAACATTTTTGGGGGTGTTGGGAGAGGGCCAAGCAAATTTTATCCAACTCAAACGCAATATTGGACACCTGGGTTAAGGGGGACATTCTGAAAAAATTTTTTTGTTGCCCATAGAAAACAATCAGAACCTCCCCTTTAAATTTCATATAGAGCTCTGAAAAAAAAGAAAGGGGGGGGGGGGTAGGGGGGGGGGCCCCCCCAATTAAAAAAAAAAAAAGAAAAGCCCTTAGAAAAAAGGGACAGTTTTCAGCCCATCCCCCCCTAAGTTTTATTTTCAGAGGGTTTCCCTCGACATCCCCTTGATCATACCCACATCTCCCGAAGGGGAGTAAGAGCACTTTCTAGAATTTTGGAAACACATCACCTTTGATAACACACCAGGGACCGCTTGTACCTGCTTTTTCTTTTTGTCTCTTATACACCTACCCAACTACTGGGGGGATGCACCTACCTGACTACTGGGGGGCCTATATACACACACCAACCTAACTACTGGGGAGAAGACCCTATATACACCTACCTAACTACTGGTGGACAGTATAAACCTACCTATCAACTGGGGGCCCTATATACCTAACTACCTACTAGGGGGCCTTCTATACCTACTTACCTATTGGGGTCCTACTACCTACCTACCAGAAGGGGCCTATATACCAACCTCGCTACTAATGGAGCGATTGTAACTAGCTATTGGGTGGCCCTTTATACTGACTAGGGTTCCTATATACCTACCTATCTACTAGGGACCCCTACATACCTACTTCCTGGGGGAGCCTTATATACATACCTACCTAGAGAGGGAACTCTATGTGTACACAATCCTTTTAGGTAGATTAGATCCTAAAACTTAGATAAGAAGACAGACCCTTCCTATTGCTATGAGCGGCTAAAATATCTCCCTGCTTTGTTTGTGCGGTGTCCAAATTATAAATTAACTCAAGAGTGTATGTGCACATACATCGTCAAAACAACAAGAGACATTTCCCAAAATGTCAGGGTATCCTTTCTCCTTTATTAAAAGCTTGGTAAGCAGTTTTCTAAACTTTCAGTGGTTAATGCAAAACCACTAAGTAGGCAAAGTTCCCCTTCAGTATAGAGTTCCTCTCAGTTACCTATTGGGCGGTTGACTGGGGCAATACGGAAGGAGGACTTTACCTACTTAATAGGAAAAGCCTGTCCACTTATTTAATGTTTAGGGTCTAACCTAAAAGCATCTACCTATCTGCCTGCCTAATTTGGGGGACGGGTAAGGGAAGGTCTACTACAAAGGGTGCGTTCCTATTTACTGGTGGCAACAATGAGGGCTCTATAGTTGGCTGGGGGTACTTTCACAGTTTGGAGTCTAAGGCCGGGATCACACAGTGTATAGTGCGCTCTGGCCCAGCCCCCATTCACCTTCCCTTTCCTTGGCGTGCCAGGGAATACGCTGTAAAATCATAGCAGCGCAAATACGCTGTGTGAACATACCTGAACATGTTCATGTGGTAAATGCTTCATGGATGAATTGTCACCATGGTGGTTTAGACCAGATAAAGAAGGATAAAACAAATCATCAGAAAAGATGTCACTTACGTGTGCAGATCCTGTAGATCCCGATATCTACCACTATATGGCTACTGTATGATGGTAATATACAGACTGCAGAGCCTGTGGACACTAGTATCTACCTCTATATGGTCAGTGGATGATGGCAATATACAACCTGTAAAGCCTGGACCTACCTCTTTTTGGGCACTGTATGGCAGCAAGAGTGGTCTTTGTGTAACGGTTTACATTCAGTAACAGTACAATGGTATTATTCAGACCGTTTATGGCACAGGTGTCAAACTGCCGGCCCTCCAGCTGTTGAGAAACTACAACTCCCATCATGCATTTGTATAATCTATAACAGTGGGCATGATGGGAGTTGTAGTTTCCCAACAGCTGGAGGGCCGACAGTTTGACACCCCTGGTTTATGGTGTTGAGAGGTGGTCATGATATTGCAGCGTATTAGTAGGTGCTTGTATATTGTTGTTATTGATATTATTGGTCTTGGTATACTGGTTTGCTCAGTAACAGTATGGTGATACAAGTCACTATATGGTAATGATACGTTGTGTATTATTTAGTCCTTGTCTTCTGTTTTTACTGCTATTAGTCTTGCTATCCAAATGGCTAGTACTGTAAGTTGCTGTGCATTTTCCATAGACAAAATGTGTCCCGTGTGCATTCACCCTAAACAGGACCTATAACTTCTCCTGTCATGTTATAATAAATACTTACATTCCCTTTGCAATAACTATTCAGAAGCAGCGTCTCAGAATTTTGTGTTGTTCCTCTGTTCAGTCCTGGCCTGGGATGCCTTGAGCCCACTAGTGAAGTTATATCCAGGTGCCCAACCTAAACCTACTGTATATGATTCTTGCACTTAGCCGCTTGCCACTTAGCCCGAGAGCGTCTATGCTCAAAGGCCCACTGAGAGCTTTCCCTGTAGGCCTGCCTTTATTATTCCTTCTAGAAAAGTCCAACTGACAGATTAAAAAAACATTTGTAGAAGGAACAACAGAAACAGCTATTACACTTAGGTCTCCTCTACCCAGCACTGATTTTTGGTCTGAATTTTTTCCAGTGGATTCAGTATTTAGACTCCACAAAAATCAGGCTGTAATCCAGTTCCCATAGACCTTAATAGAAAATCCAAGCTGTAGTCGACACAGCTCAGATTTTCTATTGTTGGATTTCAAAACCGCAGGCTTGTAGAACATGTTCTATAATCCTCCTTATGACAGTGGATTCTAGTACAGGTCAACGTTAAAGGGCCGGATGAAATCCGGCCACAATATCCATGGTACCGCGATTGTAAAATACTGTTGGGAATCAGACGGCATTTTACCATTGGCATGTAGAAATAGCCTTCTAAAAGATGCTTCAGCATTGTTAATGCACAGATGCATTGGGGAACAGCTATGGGCACCCTAAGGGCCCGTTTACACGGCAATGGGCAAATACCGGTCCCCTTCCCATGCACATCATCAGTCCGAAAACCAGACGGAAGAATGTGCAAGCACAATGTTTTTGTTTTTTTTTTGAAAAACCGCCGTGCGGAAAAGCCGTGCAGTGGGGACTGCTGCATAGGTTTTCCATAGAAGCCCGTTGTGCTCGTTTGCGGCTGGTTTTTCAGTCGGACTGCAAAACCGCAAACCGTCTGAAAAACCGACCGCAATCCCGTGCCATGGGGACATGACCGAACACTCATATATACATACACTTTCACGTACCAAGCTACAGATTACTGTTACTTACTCCAGCTAAGAGAACCATAGAGCAGGTCCCTATACATACAGCCTGTAAGGCAGATTTGCTTCCTAGTCCAGAACCACATGGCATGTATGCAACTTTACAGTTCTGTTTTGTATGGAGCTAAAGTGACAAGATGGCAAAAAAATTTTTTTTTTTTTTTTAATGGAACAGGTTAACTGAGGTACATTTACTAATCCAGCACAACGCTTCGGGAAAACGGTCTGAAACTACCCCAGATTAATCACTCACTGAGATGTATGATAAATTTGGTGCATGTCTAAACACTTCTGTCTAACTTTACACTTGGCAAATGAGGTTCATTGTGGATAAATGTAAAGCTCTGCATCTGGAAACCAATCTGTATTATTTGTTCTAGGGGGTAAAAAAAAAAAACTTTGAGAATCGCTTGTTGAGAAGGATCTGGGTGTAGATCATAGACTATAGAACAGCATGCAATGTCATTCAGCTGCCTCTAAGGCCAGCAGGATATTGGCGTGTACTAACCCCTTAAGGACCAAGCCTCTTTTGACCTTTCTGACAGCCCTATTTTTGAAATCTGACATGTGTCAATTTATGTGAGAATAACTTTTTGACACTTTTACCTATTCATGTGATTCAGAGATTGTTTCTCGTGACACATTGTGCTTTAAGTTAGTAAGAAATTTTTATCCATACAATCCTTGTTTGTTTGTGAAAAAATATCAAAATTTCATGAAAATTTGGAAAAAATTTGCGATTTTGAAAGGGTTGCAAAATTTCTGCGTGCAAGACAGATAATTATTCACCACAAAATAGTTAAAACCTAGCATCTCCCAATGTCCCTATAGGTTGGACATTTTTTAAAATGTCTTTTTTACGACATAGGGCTTAAAAATTTTAAAGGTAGTAATTTCTCACATTTTCAAGAAAATTTGCAATATACATTTTTTTAGGGACCACTCCAGTTCTGACGTGGCTTTAATGGATTGAAAATAAAGACAATTGGATTTTATCATTGGAGCTGCTGGCGACTCGCTTTCCTTTTGGTGCTATCTCAATTTGTGCTTTACAGACCACAGCCGTGCCGCACTTATATCCTGATATGGTGAGCGGGCGTTTTCACTCTTTGGCCATGTTCACATGTATTTCGGTCCGTAATTACGCGCCGAAGTGCGCCAATTACGGGCCGAAAACGGCCCATTCATTACGGTAATTCACAGTTCTCATAGAGAACTATGGACTACGTCTCCTCTCCCTGCCCGGCGAATCCGACGGGCGGGGAGATAATTGACATGTGAATTACTAGCGGCGTATACGTGCCGCTGGTAATGAAAGTCAATGGGCGGCGAAGTGCCGCCCCCCCGCTCCCGCCCCCGTCCACACGGCGTAATTGCGGGGCGTAATTACGTCCCGCAATTAAGCCGTGTGAACATGGCCTTTGTGGCTTTGAGGTGCCTGCATGTTAGATACCCCCATAAGTGACGCCATCTGAGAAACTAGACCCCTTAACTTTATTTACAACACTTTTAGGAAGTTTGATAACCCTTTAGATATTTTCACAAAAAATTAAAGCAAAGTGGAGGTGAAATTTCAAAATTCATTTTTTTTTGGCAGATTTTCAATATTTATCCATTATTCACTGGAATACGGTTAAATGTGACTAGGTAAATGCAACTTAATATCAATTCCCCCAGGTCTGCTGTTTTTCAGAGATATCCCATATGTGCCCTAGTGGCATTATTTGGCTAACCATAAGCCCCAGAATAGGAGGAGCACCTAACTATACTCGGGGGTCTCATTTTCAATACGATTTTATTTAGGGTCCATTTCAGGTTTGGGGATACCCAAGGTGCTAAAATTTAATAAACACCCCTAAGAAGACCCAACTATTGGAAAATACACCCCTTAAGGAATATATCCAAGGGGTGCCTTGATATATAGACCCCACAGTGATTCACAAATTTTTTTTAGCATAAGGCTTGTGAAAATTAATTTTTTTTTTCCAATAATTCAATTTTAGCTTAAATGTTTCCATATATACAAGGAATCCTAGAAAAAAGAACCCAAAAAACTTTGTTAAGCAATTTCTTCAAGTTCGGCAATACCCTACATGTGGGTGTAAACTGCTGTTTGGGCGCATGGCGGGGCGTATAAAGGGAGGAGCGCTATTTGGCTTTTAGAACGCAGTTTTTTGGTGGGGCCATTCGCATTTGCAAAGACCCCAAAGTAGCAGAACAGGCGAAACCTTCCAGAAGTCGCCCCATTTTAGATTCGCACCCATCAGGGATCTCATCTAGGGATGTATTTTGCATTTTAGGCACACAGGTGTTTCCATAGTTTTTTGTTTTTTTTTAGCATTGGGCAATGAAAATGGGGGGGGGGGGGGGGGGGAAACGCAGTTCGGTCATTGTTTTTTTATTTCAATTTTACAGCGTTCCCGTGCATGTAAATGATGTGAACTTTACTTGGGGGTCGGTACAATTTACAATGATATAGATTTTATATAGTTTTATCAGTTTTATTACTTTTACACAATATAAAAAATTCTATAAAAATTTCGTTTTTATGTTTTCCTATTCTGACAGCCATAAAATTTTTTTTTATTTTGCGATGTGCAGAGCTGTGTATGGGCTTGTTTTTTGAGGGATGAGCTGAAGCCCTTAGTGGTACCATTATGGGGTGCATATGATGCTATGTTCACTTTTTATTAAGGTTTTTGTGAGATGTTTTGAACAAAATACAGCAATCTTTGTAAATGTTTTTTCTTTTTATTTTTTATAGCGGCACTGTACGGTATATATGAATGGTAGCTTTACTCAGCAGGTCAATAACGATTACACCGATACCCAATTTGAAATAATTTTTTTTATGTTTTACTGCTTTTATACAATAAAAAACACTTTTAAATTTAACCAGGAAAATACGTTTTGCATCGCCATAGTCTAAAAGCTATAAAAATTAAATTTTCTGTGCTTGGAGCTGGTAGGGACTTGTTTTTTGCGGGGATGAGTTGACGTTTTTAAATTAAAATCATTTCTGGGGGGACAAGGGTTTTTGATCGCTTTTAAACCCATTTTTTGGAGGCCCGGGTGAAAAAAATACTGCAATCCTAGTAGTGTTTTTTATTTTTATTTTTAACAGGGCTCACCGGGGCAGTATCCGTGATAAGTTTTGCTTCACTCTTTGGTCGCTACGATTATGGCGAATACCTATTTATATAGTTTTTTTTATGTTGAGCACTTTAAAAAAAAAAGAAGTGCTTTTAGTGTGTAAAACAATATTTATGCATCGCTATCTTCTGAGAGCTATACATTTTTTATTTTTCCGTATACAGAGCTGTATAAGGACTTTTTTTGCGGGATGAACTTTTCGTTTTAATTGGTACAACTTTGGCGTTTCTAGGAGTTTTTGATCGCTTTTTATTCCATTTTATGTGCTGCAGGATGAACAATAATCTTAATTCTGATTGTTTTTTTTTTTACGGCGTTCACCGTACGGGTTAATTAACATGACAGATTTATAGGGCAGGTAGTTATGCATGCGGCGATACCAAATATGGGTACTTTATTTTTGATCTTTTTTGGGGCGATTGGGGTTTGTAAAGGGGAAAAGGGCTGTGTACGTATTTTTATTTTATTTTTCGTGTTTGTGTTTTACTTGTTTTTCACGTTATTTTTTTACATTTCCCCATAGGGGATTTGGACATTTCCCCATAGGGGATCTTTAGATCTCTCATTCAATAGGAATCAGTGCATAGCTTGTTACTATGACTGGTTCCTATGACAACTGTCAGTCATGATGCCGGGACATGCCCACAGGGCACGGCCGGGCATCGTGACGTCACAAACAACCCGGAAGGCATTCTTGCCCTCCGTGTTGTCTGTAGGGAGGCAGGAGCTGCACGGATCGTCCGATCCGTGCGCTGCTGCCGCCAACAGACGCGGGAGGAGCGATCTCCTCCTGCGTCTCTCAGTTATTGCGACCCGATGGTCGCGATAATTAAGGGGTTAAACGCTTCCCCCCCCTCCCCCCCCGGAGCGATCCAGGGTCAGGGCCGACGCCGCGGGATGACAGCTGACACCCCGCGCCGATCGCGCGAACTCTGCGTTAGAGTTTGCGCGATCCTCAGGACGTATCCATACGTCCCGGTGCGTGAACCCCTAAACGACCTGGACGTATGGATACGCCCAAGGTCGTTAAGGGGTTAAACCAAATAAGGAAAATAGAGTATGTTAGTTGGGAGGAGAGGTTAAAAGAATTACACTTAGGGCATGTTCCCCACGGCAGTGGACAAATACGACTTTTCTCCGCGATGAGCGGAGAAAAAGCCCTCCCCCTCCCCCCTCCCATTGAATTTGTTCATATTCCGTCCGGAAACCGGACGTTCAATGTTTTGCCGCCGGACCGCCGGCAGCAAAACAGTCGGTCGGAAAACCCGTGCAGTGGGGACATGCCCTTAGTCTTGAGAAAAGACAGCTCCAGGGGGACAGGATTTATATAAAGTATTTTAAATGTCCCCTAGAAAAAAAAAAAAAAAAAAAAGTATGGCAAAAAGTTATGTCACGTAAAAACCCCACAAAACACACGGGAACATTCCCTTCAGCTTAGAATAAAAAAAAAAAAAAAAAAAGGGATTCAAATCTCCAACGGAGAAAAACCTTGAGAACTGTGAATCTGTGGAATAGCCTGCCCGAGGAGCTCGTCACAGCAGAAACAGGGGAGTGTTATTATTAAAAAAAAAAAAAAAAAAGCCTAATTATTTGCAGCAAAATAATAAATACTTTTGTACCTGTATAAAACATCTGGATCCTGCCTGATGGCAATTTTGGGACTGGAATTAAATATTCCTTTATGGTAGATTGGAACCCATAAGGAAAGAATCAAAGTCTGCATCAATAGGGGAACCAAGCTTAAAAACTCCCTATCCCCCTTCCTTCATCCACATCATCATGTCTTTATCAACCGTACTATATACACCAATACGTGCATAACAGATAAAGTTAATCCAGCAGCTTACCCCCTGTACAGACACCGCTACAGATCCATCACTCCAGGCTCTCCTATTCGACGTTGTGGACTAGGTTACCACTATCCTGTTACCTTTTATATCAAAATTCGTGGAAAGGACTCCGCTGGATATCCTGTGTTTGGATTCATGTGCTATATACACCAATGATTAGTTGGCTTCTTATATGCCAATAATTGCACCAAAATGTTGGCGCATAGCCTACATTAAGCCATGCCCTCTTTCCACAAAGTAACGCCCTTTCAATATTGTGCCACAAATTGCCTTCAAATCTTGGTGCACTCGTCATGCTACGCGTGTCCCAGTTTTCCCAATGACCGATTCTGTACATGTCTATACATCATAAAGTGCCATGATAAATATAAAAAGGAAGTACACATCTTGGAAAATACAATTTATTACTGAAACATTTGTTCTTTGATTGTCTTCACATGTGGACATAATCATATCATCATAGAGACTATATACAGAGAATACCATATGATCCATACACAATTACATGTCACACATAGTAACAATGTAATGCCTACCTTCCAAAGTCTTCCTATTTATTACCTTTGCTACCAAGAATACTTGTCTGGTATCTGTGTTCGACAAGTTCATCTGTGCTATGTAGCTCAGGAACAATTTACAGCAACAACTACTCTACTGTGCCTAAAATGTGGAAGTTAGTAGACACGATCCTCATCTGTGCCAAAGCTGGTTAAATAGTGTTCAATGAACTTTATGGTATTAGTGCAAAACATTCACCCTTAAAAGCGAATTGGTACGACAATTTATGCTAACCTATCTGAGCTCAGGATACAAAAGGAAAAGGGCTGAGCTCTGGGATATATAGGTTTGATTTGAAGCAGAATGAGTGAAAAGCAGAGTAAATCCTGATAGGACTCCTTAATAAACAGTGGAACTCCTGCTTTCTCTGTACACACACTGATAAAGGGAAAGCCGTCAATCCTTGCATGTGGACGAGGCACCGTCTCCTAAAGGGGTTTTACCATGAAGGAAAAAAAAGAGGACCGCAGACTGAAGAGCCTGTCGCGCTTGCACAGTTGCTTTCCATTCTTTTCCAAGGAAGTTCTGAGCAGAGCTGAAACACAACACTTTGCTGTACTTGGAACTCCCATAGAACAGAACGCGCGATCGGCTCTCAAGCCTACAGTTTGGCTTACGGTGCGTTCCCAAATCAAAGACCAAATACCGGTCGGATTTTTCCGACCAGCATTTTGGTTTTATTGGTCCGCGGTGTCTGGATTCAAGCCGTCCCCCTTTGCACTCACATATTCAAGTTCTGCTGAAAAGACGGAAGAACGAACATGTTCTAAGTTTTCAGGAACGCTGGCGGAAAATCCATGTAGTGTGGATTTTCTATTAAAAATCAATGTAAAAAGGTTGAAAGTCTCTTTACAGACTGTTTTCAAATCCCAAAATGGGCTCAAAAACTTACGGAAAACCTTTGCCGGGGGACAAGCCCTTACAGGAGCGGGTCCTCAGATATCTTGCTACAAATCAAACCTATATATCACAGAGCTCAACTTCTCTCCCTCTATTACCACTGCTTTCAGATAATGTATAAAACCTCAACTAGTTCGCTTTCAATATAAAAATACCCTCGCCCCTCACTTTTGCAATTTAAAGCTCTCAAGTCCTTATACAGTAGTCTAGTTTGTCAAATCAAAATCACTGTCCCAACTTTAGACATGAAGGCAAATTAGATGTTTGTACCATATTTCGAGGAAAATTATTGTGCTCGACTGTGGGCCAGTTACTTTGAGATCAAGAACAAGTGTGCCACCATTGACCCTATATCCCTGACAGTGTATTACCGGCATAAAACTAGAAAAAGATCCTTCAGTTACATTCACAAGAAAATGCTTTGCATCAAATTATAAAATGCGGACCTATCCCTAGGAAGAGAAAAGTGTTGTAAAAAGGTTCACATCCTCTCAGGGTCATACAATTCAAACTTTTTGGAACATTTCATAATTAAAACATATTGATAGCTTTCATTCTGATAATTCAGAGTACTCTGTATAAAAATATCCGTTAGGCTCGTATGGTAAGTAAATCATTCTATAAAAGCAGTTTTTTTCCACTAAATATTGCACATTAACGTTCTTTTGATAAACCATACCAATTGTCTAGCTCTCCATGTACAAAAAAATTACAAAAATGTGTAACAATAAAATTCAAAAACACATTGCAAAGTTAACATAAGAAAAAACAAAAAAAAGTCAGTTCAAAATTTCCAACCCAACACAAACAAGGAAATGTTACGACATAATATATATATTGTTCTAATATTACAAGCCATTTCAAAATAGAATTTCCTGTAGTACAATCTAGAGATTTTATGTCATGACACAAAATATATATGTATAAATAGGCACGGAAGCAAAGCCATACAAAGAAGAGGTCACATTCTACAAAGAGGTCGTCACTGTACTCAAGACACATTTCATTGAAATTAGAAAATTGATAAAATATAGAAGAGTTAGCTCAGATTGATTAAACCTCTTCCACTGGAGTGTATCTAAAGAAAGGATGTAACCATGTAGAGATAAAACTATTTACCCAGGTAATGCTGTTATAGCAGTCCTAGTACTCAAGGCCTTTGTTCTAGACAAGGTTGGACACACTACTGTGCCTGCTTGCGAAATAGGTCTAATCTAGGAGCCAGTGGATGTTAACCCTCTCCCCCCCCAAAAAACCAAGTAAATTTCAAAACTTTACATAAACCTCTCCTCCACCCCAAAAAAACCATGTGACAAAAATGTCCCCGATTATAGCAATGTGAAATAAGTCTACAAGGATCTAAAGGGGTTGTCTCACTACAAAGATTAGCTTTCAACATGTTGGGATCACTAAATGAAGACTGTTTCCAAATATATTGCGTTCATTTTTTGTTGTTAAGGAGCTACAAGTGATTTTATCACCTTCTGTGCTCTCTCTGGTTCCCCAAGTGATCCTGTGATCTGTGTACTTCTTCCCCCCCTGCTGTTTGTTCTATCTGATAGCAGGGAGTGATGTCATCACACAGGTCACAACTTCGGACAGTGAGAGCTTGTTATCTGATCTTTCAGACAAAAGCCAGTAATTACTGCTCTTTACTTTATCTCAGAAGCTTCCCTGGTCCTCACAGCATGAGATTTATCTCATTAGCAGAGGTCTGAATACATTGAGCTCATATGCTAATTACAGACAGCTTGACCAGGAAGTGACAGAGCAAAGCAGCATTATTTCATTCATGCATCCTATGAAACTTTGAGATGAGACGACCCCTTTAATATACAATATGGATCATTGTTGCAGGATAAGAGGCTGAAGCAGGTGGACATGTGGTTTGTCAGCGTTACTACAATGTACCTAGAACTAGCGATACCCATTATATTTTCTAACCTTTTCAAAATTACCAAACTCCGAAACTGGGAAATGTGTACAGAGATGTCTAGAAGAACTGCTATAACAAACTTAGAGGGAGAGGGGGTGAATACAGGCACATTTTAGCATCCATATTATGGGTCTGTTCACATACAGGACATCAACTGCAGAAATTTCTGCAACTGAACAACACACTGTGCTGCCTGTGCACAAATTTTTAAGCTCATGAATCAATAAGCGAAAAAGGTGCAGAAATCTAAGGGTATGTTCACACGCTGTACTGCGGCACGTACAGTACATGTGTTTCGGGAGCTTGCAATAACACTCACGTGGGGGGGGGCCTTGCAGCCCCATTGACATTCATTACTCATGGTGCGTATTCACCGCAAATAATTGACATGTCACTTATCTCCCCGAGCGTACAATACGATCGTATTGTAGGAGCGGGGAGAGGAGGCGTAATCCATAGTTCTAAAGAGCTATGGATTACCGTAATTTCGGCACGCATCTCGTCCGTATTAGAGCGCAAATACACTGCGAAATTATGCCGTGCGAACATACCCTTAGAGGTAAAAGGGTATTCACACCACATTGATTGGCTTTTAACATGTAAATAAAAGCAAATGACCAAAATCATTGCCATTATGATTTGGTTTCCTTTCAGAGTACGGGCAATACTTATCTCCTGATCATTTACAGTTTCTCTCATTTACCAACCATCTCTGCTCCAGCAGCCCTGGCAGGGATGGTGACATCACTCCTGTGTCTTAGCAGCACAGGAGCTTGTTTATCTTTCTTACTAAAAAACATTAATCCTTTACAGCGCTGTAGCCTTGTGTCCTGCTGTTAAAAACCAGCCAACACCAAGGTTTCTCAAACAGGCTTTTAAAAATCCCATTTATATGTATTATGCTGTACCTCACACCAGAAATCGACAAGCTGCCATATGTGAACGTGGCAGAATGAAACTCCACCTTTATCCAAAAGCTCTAAAATCTAGCATCCAGTTCTACAACTGCCGACTGAACTGCCCCAGCTAAAAGATGAAGTTTTACCTAAAAGCTTGGTCCACTTTTATTTTCCTTTATTATGTGTATGATAGCAAATCAAAAACTTTCGTGTGTGTGTATGTATTATATATAATAAATTTAGCTCCTCTACTTGTATACCAATGCAGTAGGTCCTTTAAAAAAGTTGTACAGCATACAGTAATGACTCCCATGGCGCCATTTATGCGACCTCCTCCTTCAGTTAGTTCAGGGGTACCGAATAGGAGTAATCTGGAATAACCTATAAATCTATTCGTTCACGGTGTGTAGTAGCTTGTAGAACTTGTTTCTCTAGGGAAGCAAGGTTTTTTAATAAACTTATCTATTAAAAAAAATTATAATAAATAAAAAAAAAAAAAAAATTAAAAAGTTAAAAAAAAAAAAAAAAAAAAAAAAAAAAAGGTAGTGAAGAAGAATGTGTGCTCTTCCCACAGACCTGGGACATAGGATGCATGCTGGAGGTAAGTATATGGAGAAGTTTCTGCTCCTCCATACACTACTGTTACCTGGATTCCAGAGTCCACATGAACCTGTGTGGTGGTATACATCGATAAGGATGCTGCTGAGGTAGTTACTACTGGAGAAGTTCTGCTCCCTCCATACACTACTGTTACCTGGATACCAGAGTCACATGACCTGTGTGTTGGTCACATAAGACTATGTAAGAGGCAGTCATAATGGCGAACGCACCTCGATCTACTGTTACCTGGAAACCAAGTGTCACATGACGAACTCTGTTTACTTATTACAGTTCTGGTACGTTTACACTGTTAGGCTAGGTCACACGGCTTAAAATGGGACGCATCTCTCCCCATATTTCGCGACGTACTGCGATAAATAACAGGGGCGGATACGGCCCAGTCATTACGGCAATTCACAGTTCTCATAGAGAACTATGGATTACGTCTCCTCTCCCCGCCCGGACTATACGGCGAGCGGGGAGAGAAGTGACATGTCAATTATTCACGGCGTATACGCGCTGTGAATAATAAATGTCTATGGGGCCGGCTGCCGACCCCGAGCGCGCGGTGTAATTGCAGGGGAAATACGACCCGCAATTATTGCCGTGTGAACATAGCCTAATCGGTTGCTGAAAATTTCAGCACCGAGTCAGTGTCGTATCCTTGTTGGGAAATCTGTGCGCGGAACTCGGACGAGGATAAAACGCCAATTTTTTAGATTTTCTGCCTCCTCTCTACTATAATACGTGGAGCTGAATCTGCCTCAAACAACGGCCATGTCATTTCTTATGCAGCGCTGAGAAGAAATCGGTGCCATGTGAAGGATGACTATTTTACATAGTTGACAGTTGCAACGTGTGAACTAAGGCAGGCGTTCAGCTATCCAACCCGGCTGTGGATGAATGTTACCCTTTAGTCTATGGGAGCGATTAGATATGAACAGATGTGGAGACTATCATTGTTCTGTTTTTTTAGAATTGAAAGCCTTATGAAGTCCATAATTTTGCTCCTATACTCCTTGTATACTACCCTGTTTCCCCGAAAATAAGGCAGTGTCTTATATTAATTTTGCTCCTAAGGACGAGCTAAGACTTATTTTTAGGGGATGTCTTATTTTTCCACATTTATTGTTGAACAAAAATCAACATGTTTGAATATACTTTAGTGCTTTCATCACAAACATCAGCAGAAGCAGCCAAACTCGGAATTACATAAAAAAAAAAAAAGTGCACTAGGTCTTATTTTCGGGGAACCAGGGTAGATACTATATAGTATCTATTACTACTATATACAAATCAATAAAAGTGGACAACCCCTTTAACCTTCACAGCCCAATAGTCTACCTCAAAAAGATATGAAAAAAAATGTTAAATTTAAAGAGAAGCCATCACCTAAACACAAAAGGTGTACGAAGCAGTACATTTTTGTCAATTTAAGGGCATTTACAAATCCAGATCGTGTGAACACTGAAAAAAGTGCATATATAAAATGTATATCTTCCATAAAATACATATTAAAACTGCATGTGCAAGGCCTGCATGGACATTGTTTAGTGCTCAGCATTCAGCAGTCACAATGGCCACCATCTTTCATGGAGACAGTGCACCCATTAGGCAACGCTTCAGGTCATTTGCTTGCACTAACGGCAGTACAACTTCATGTTAAAAAATGGAGACCACGGCCTGTTTGTTTTATTCCCCCCTATGTAAAAATATAAAAGACAAATCGCCAATTAAAACAATAGGTTGCTGATTTTCCATAAAATGTATATAATAAATTATTGGTTCCTCACTCCCCCTATAAAACTCCACCTAGACCTTAAAATTGTGCAGTAACACCCAACAGCCTAGCTGAAAAAAAAAAATAAAAAAAAAAAATAAAAAATCGAATGACTACACCAGTTCATTGGAAATTGCCCACAATGCAATGTGACTTGAGCTGGAGTGAAATGCTGGCTGTTTAGGCCTACAGATTTGAGGTCATCCATACGCGACTATAGACAGACATGGTGCAATTGAGCGGCGGTCTAGTTCTGCGATGCATTGTGCCCCCCGTGTTTAAGATGGGAATTCCCAAGTTCGGAGGCAGATCATCAATGGTGCATGTACTGTGCAAGTTTTTCGTGTAACATGAATGCCATGTAGATAACTCCACCTTGGAGAACGTCTGACCATCCTCAGTAGAAACGGAGGCCTTCGATCTTCGTAATTTACAATGGTGGCAGCTCTGTACCTATTACAAGGTACACTTCCAAAAGCTTTTGACCTTGAAAGTGAATGATGGGCGGTGTCAATGTTTCTGTGGTAAGAGGGTTCAGTAACGGTGTCCGGTACTTGTAGATGTCCAGGGTCCCGGTGAAATGCTGTACTTTCCGTCATGTAGACCTTGGGCTTTTGATGGTATTTTAGCCTGTATGTGTCAGTCATACAGTTGTCCACAGAGAAGTAGGTTGTGAGGGACACGCTATCATTTACATGAGTAATGGGATCCACATTCGGTTGAATCTTCGACCGGCAGTCGTACATTAAAGATCCAGACACATTTGGCATGGTCATTTGTAGATCACCGCTGTGAAACGCCTCTTTCTTTGGGTAGTAGTCTACATCAATGTCTGGTCTGGCAAACTCGCCAGATTTATGCCTCTCAGCAGCAACTGAATGTATATGAGACGTGTCCAGATGTGCAGTAGCATGGGTGTTGTGCGGTGCTCAGTATAACTGGAGGCTCGGGTGCCTAGGAACATAGCACTAGCCGTGTCGCGTACTTCTTAGGGGCTAGCGGGGGGGTAAGTGATTTTAAAAACAAGAGGGGGTCCCGCATGACTGGAAGCCATCCTCTCGGATGATGGCCTGCTCTTCATCACATGCAAAACATGGAGTGTTTATGTACTGCATCCTATTGCACTGTGCGAAGGGCTGGCAGGAGACTTTGCTTGACCATTCGTTTGCACCAGTGGTAAGTTTTCAATGTGCAAGCAGCAATTTTCTGGAGAGCAAGGGGACAGAGGATAAGACCTCTCTCGAGAGTCTTCCAGTTTATTCACCGGTGCTTCTTTGATATTATACTCTTTACGTAATGGGGTTGGGGAGCGGCTGTCCTTTCTACGGTCAACAATTTGCTTCCTTCAGGAAAAAGATAAAAAAGTAATTAAAAATAGTAGATGTTCAAATTAAATTAAATTCTTTGTTTCAAAAGATGCAATTTACATCTGCGAGAGTAAATAACGATCTGCCAAGTACAGACACTTTCAAGGCTTTAAAAACAGCGGCAAGATTCTTGTCGCGAGAGTGCTCTCTTACAATACCCTGTGTACATACTGTGGGAAAGAAGTTAATATCGTATGGCAAGGACGGGGAGGAGGAAGGGCGAAAAAAAAACCCTCTTCAAAGCTTAAATTCGCTCTTCCCCTCCTGTGTAGCATGTGTTGGACGGATTTGATCTAGAAGAGGCCTAGTCAATATTTTATAAGCAGTAACAGCATTCGGTTCATATACTGACTATACCCATCGTGCTGGAAACAAACATTTAGTAGATATTTTTGCAGCTCAAGTGGGAACAAAACCCATACACTGTGCAGAAAGATGCCTATACTCTCCTGTCCCCGAGACCAGGATATCAAATATTCTAGTTTATCAGATGGCCACATTAAAACTACATCAAACTCACCTATGTTTGTACAGAATATTCAAGAACGAGCCCTAAAATAAAAATCTGTAACTTGAAATGGGTTCTCTCTGCTTAGTTTGGCTCTGGACTTAGGAAATGTTACTTTATACTGCAAGTTAAATGGGTTCTCCACTTTATTCCCCACTTACACTCCCTTCCAGCATTGCGTCGTTCTCACTCTCCCCAGTCTTCTGTTCGCTTCTTGCCTGTAGTGGCATGTGACCACAGCATCAGTCCTAAGAAGTAAACCAGGGAATTGTAGTACAGAAATGGGGTTTGAGGGGAAATATATATATTTTTTTTTTTAAGCAGGCAGAAATGTGCTGATGATAAAGTATGAAGTGGAGCAACTCTTAAAATGGGTTGTTCATTCTTTCAGTAAAGGTATGCTGGTCTGGGAGGGGTTAAAACAAAGATCCACTCCCCTTCAAAACCTGCTCCATTTCAGGGCGGCCAATGCTCCTCTGCAAAGACCTCTTGTTCATCAGTCACTTGACACTGCAGCCAATCACTGGCTTTAGCCTCTGTATGAACACCATATGAACAATGAGGCCAAAGGGGAAGGATTTGTGTTACCGTATATACTCGAGTAAAATGTGCTGAAAAATCAGACATTGGCTTAGGCTACGTTCACATGGCGTAATTGCGGAGCGTACAGTACGGCCACAATTACGCCGGGTGATTTGGGGGTCACGTGATACGCGGCATACTCCCGCGGTGCGGGGGAGGGATGGGGGGGGGGGCGCGACAGCCCGCTGGCCCCATAGACTGTCACTACTCGCGGTGCGTATTCGCCGTCACTTATCTCCCCGTATGTACAATACGATTGCATTGTACATCCGGGGAGAGGAGGCGTAATCCATAGTCTCTTATGAGAACTGTGTGGAAGATTACCGTAATTTCGGCGGCCATCTGCTCGTATTAGCGAGCGCAAATACGATGCGAAATAAGGCGCCTAAATTCCCCCCGTGTGAACTGGCCTATATACACCGAGCTCAGATCTGTCATGTGCTCAGGCGCTGTGATGGCACCAGAGCGCGGCAGGGACCACTTCTGCGTACATTGCGACATCCTCAGGGAGAGCATACAGCAGAAACCCGAGTAAGGCAATGTTCACACGGCTTATTCACGCTGTAAATGCGGGATGGATTTCGCCTCGAAATTGCAGCAGGGACGGGGAGGGGTGGGGGGTTTCAGCAGCTCGCCAGACCCATAGACATCCATTATCCACGGCGCGTATCCCGCCGGGATAATGTGCATGTCACTTTCTCCCCGCTCGCAAAATCCGGCGAGTGGGTGAGGGAAGGACGGAAACCATAAGTTCTCTATGAAAAACTGTGGATTACCGCAATGATAGGGACTGAATTTCAGCCGGATTTGTGCGCAGTACGGCGCGCAATACGGATCTGAAATCCTGTGTCCCCAAATCAGCGTGTGAAACAAGGCCTAAACCGCACAGCGTCCGAGGCTACTGGCTTAGAATCTCTTCACTCATGTATGCGACTCCATCTGAGGAGCGCATTCCAGTGTGAGAGGTCCGCAGTGGGACTCCGGCACAGGCAGCGTGCTATGTCTCACACTGCCTGCGCGGCCTGATGGACTTCACCCCGCCTTAGCCAGGAAGACTTAGCGGAGTGCCCCAGGAAGGTCTTATCAGAGCAGTCGGCGGGAGTGAGGTAGAGTGCTGTTATTTTTTGTATTTTGTTTTATTGTTTTTAAATCCTGCCTATGGGAGACATCTCGCTCCTATGCCTATTAACTGACTAATTGACGGGAACAGTTAACCTGCCCATAGGGGACATTACACTGCCTCTACCTGCCCTATATAATTTTATTGGTGATCCATTTTTACTTTGTTTTTTAAATGTACCAGTAGCAGCGTGCATTTTCTCCCCCTAGGCTCTTGTATCTCGAGTCAATACATTTTGTCCCCAGTTTGTTGTGGCAAAAGTAGTTGAGCTCGGCTAAATTCGGGTCGGCTTATACTCTAGTATATAGGGTAGTTTAAACCACTTCTTTACCAGCATACCTTTATTAATATAATGGACACTTCCTTTAAGCTGCTATATAAAGTGAGGTTCTCTAACACTGGAAGCATTGACCGGAGCAGAAAAAACAATGTATAGTTTCCTTGGGTCTTGTTTCTGAAGGTTCAGTAAACAATTTTTTCCCCCTTTTTTCAACTCTTCCCTATTTCATCTCCTCCCTGACCTGCGGAACCTTATTAAAACAAGCAACCCCTTTTATGGCCACTTTATCAATACCGTACATAACTGCGGTTGCTCATAAATATTTGATCAAAATCAGAAGTGGAACCTAGACCGAATAAAACTAAAGGAGAGATATGTAGCTCCCGCGTTTTGGCCTTCAAATACAGATCTATAGTATGGCCATAATTTTTTTTTTTTTTAAAAGTGTGAAACAGTAGTGTGTGGAAAACCGGTATTAGATAATCAGACTTTACAGTTTTTCAAATACACTTCTATGCACTTACTATACAGTCCTCCATGTACAGGATACAGAAATATACACACATATCAAATAGACAAAAATATTTAAAAATGACACGACCATCAAAACATCTCTCGCATATTAATTTGTGACCATTATATGTAATTTGTTTTTCAAAAATTGGGTGGTTCATTTCTATTATAGAATTTTTTTGAACCTGTCATATGTACACAGACAAATTTGTTGGCACCCTTCCGTTAAAGAAAATCCCTCAATGATTACAGAAATTACTTGAAACCGTAATAATAAATTTACAGAAAAATCAACTAAGGAAAAGTCAGAATGCTTTTGAGTTTTGGTTCAACCGAAAACTTTTTTTTTTGGTTTTGTTTTTTAAACCACTAATGAAACTGGTCTGGACAAAAATGAGAATAGCCTTAACTTAATATTTTGTCGCACAACTTTCTGAAGCAATCACTGCAAACAAATTATTTCTGTAACTCTCAATGGAGACTCCTGCACCATCCACAGGTATTTTGGTCCACTCCTCGTGAGCAAAGTGCTCCAGCTGTCTCGAGTGTGAAGGCTCCTTCTGTAGACTGCATGTTTCAGCTACTTCCGCAGATGTTCAATAGGAGTCTGATCAGGGCTCATAGAAGCTACTTCATAATAATCCAATGCTTTGTTCTCAGCTATGTTTTTAGATGGGTGTTTTGGGTCATTAACCTGTTGGAGGACCCATGACCTGTGACTGAGACCAAGCTTCCCGACACCGGGCAGCATATTTTGAATGCCTTGATAGTCTTAAGGTTTCATTGTACCCTGCACAAACTGAAGAAATACTTTTAGATGCCCCAAGTCATTTCCGAACCACCTTCATTTTTAATAGTAGGTAAAATGTTCTTTTCTTTGTATGCTTCACTTTTGCGTCAGAACATCGAGCTGATGTGACTTGCCAAAAAGCTCCAGTTTTGTCTCATCTGTCCAAAGGACATCTTAAAAAAAGCTTTGTGGTTTGTGAATATGCTTTTCTGAAAATTCCAGTTTAGTTTAAGATTCGCACTTCGCAATGATTTCCTCCTCAATCGTCTTCCATTACATCCACTTCGGCAAAGACAGTGACTGTTGGGGTGATCTGACACGGATGTACCTCGACCTTTAGGCCATGTTCACACGGCTTAAAATGGGCCGTATTTCGGTCCATAATTACGCGCCGAATTGTGCAAATTACGGGCTGAATACGTCCCAGTCATTACGGTAATCCACAGATCTCAGAGAACTATGGATTACGTCTCCTCTCCCTGCTTGGTGAATCCGCCAGACGGGGAGATAAGTGACATGTGAATTACCAGCGGCGTATACGCGCTGCTGGTAATGAATGTCTATGGGCCGGCAAAGTGCCGGCTCCCCGCTCCCGCTGCGTAATTGCGGGGCGTAATTACGTCCCGCAGTTAAGCCGTGTGAACATAGCTTTAGAGCTCACCTCTAATCTCTTTGGAAGTTGTTCTCAGCTTCTTGGCCATCATTCTATTTATCTAGCTCTTCAATTTGTCATCAATTTTACAATTGTGGCCACATACAGGGAGGTTGGCAACAGTCCCATAGATCTCATACTTCTATATAATGTAATTTAGAAAAACTGTAGAAATAGGATCATCAAGCTGTTTGGAATCTTATAGCCTTTATCTTTAACATTTGTCTATAATTTTCTTCCTAACCTCATGCGAACTCTCCCCTTAGCTCCCTTTGTTCATTGTAGTACACACCATGATACCAAACACCACAGTGACTACTCTACACTCTTTAAATAGGCAGACTAACAATTATTTTTTTTTTTTATCGGGACAAGTTAAACTAAGGTGTGTTGTGTAATTAGCATCACAGGGTTCTTCAAACAACCAATATTTTCTAGGAAGACCATTTTTGACCAGGCCAGGTTTCATTTTATTTTTTATTTCAACCACAAATCAAAAAAAGCAGAGTCAGATTTTCATTAGTTGATTTTCAGTAAATGTATTACTCTGTCCATTTCAAGTTATTTCAGTGACCGCTGTGGGCTCTTTCATTAATGGAAAGGATACCTACAATTTTGTCCACTTGTGCGCATGACTTCCTGGTTTGTCTCAGACTTCCTCCATGAGCTCTGATAGCATGGCATTGAGAATTTCTGTTCCAGGCCCACTAAGAGCCTGAGAGAGTCAAGTATCACCAGCAAGACCTGATAAGTGAGAAGAAAACAGGAAACCACCCCAGTACAGAAAAAGGATTACTCCATTATCCTTTCACGTACCGTTCTCTAAATCAGCCTGAATAAAGATAATGTTAGGCAGTGACAAGGGCAATCATTATGTCATTACCTACAATTTGTAAGGAAACCACAGCTAGATAAGCATTTCTCGCAGCAATAACAGTACAGCAAGATAAGTCTACTCTATCATTCAGGAGTTTAAGCTCTATTATCACATCTAGAGAAGGTCAAGAATTTACAAGCAATTTGTAATTGCACATAACTGGCAAAAAGAAAAAAGGCCAAAAATTTGAAAGGAGGAATAAAAAAAAATGGAAGTGATGGAAGTGTCCCTTTAAAAAGTATACATGTAATGACATACATAAGAGAGAAAAGTTCGCTCCGGTAACAAAAGATACCAAAGACAGATGGCAAGAGGAAATGAATTCAAGCCCTACCTTTGACCAGATGGACTTTGCAGAATCAATGGTTCACGTGGAACTGGAGATAAGCGATCCTCATATCTATTACGCTCCAGGCCATTATAATCTTTGAAGTAACCTAAATACAAGAAGACAGATATTCATTTATACCAAGCCTAAGGTAGCACCCTAAAGTAAAACAAAATAGCTGAATGTGTATCTGTCTTCCTGATGTGCCTCATGATAGGACATCCTATATACTCTCAAAAGCTTACCACCAAATATATTCAGTCAGCCTCTAAAAAAAGGTGTCGTCCGATTTCCTTACTCTTCTACTGCTTTGTATGATGCACACGGTACAATACTATAATCCTACTATTCACTAAGTAATTAGAAGAGTAGACCAACATAATGGGCTGCAGAGCGGCACATGGGAAGTACTCAGCTGCAGTTACCTACACAGCACAGCAGATGGCGGCAGTAATCCATCAGCCGCCCGGTATAACACGAGGCAGGCAGGCCCGCCAGTGAGTAATGCTCACTGACACCAGAAGGGTTTGTCTTCAGGATTCCAGTCCATTTATAAATAGAAGTGTTATTTTTCTCTTCTGCTGACACAGAGAACCATGCATGGCTAAAACCAGCTAGCGATTCGGCTGGGAAGCTTGGCCCAGGGCTCTGTGCAAAACTAAATATGGCAGATGCTCGCGTTCTGGCCTCCGGAATCAATGCCGCATTATCTGGACAAGGGAGCTGGGACGGCTTATGACTTCATGTGCACACTTAGCATCTTATTAGGTTCTGTCTAAAATGACCACCTAGACATGACCCTTGAATTTCTACTAGTGTATGCTTCCCCATGGAACTTAAAGCATTGGTCCGAAGCTGTGAATTATTCTATCACAGGCCCATAATGCCATGCAGAAAACAGATTACAGCACACTATGGTGATTTAAAAACCGGTCCACTTGAACCATAGAACAGGCATCCTCAAACTGCGGCCCTCCAGCTGTTGGGAGACTACAATTCCCATCATTCCCACGGTTATAGATTATATAAATGCATGATGGGAGTTGTAGTTTCCCAACAGCTGGAGGGCCGCAGTTTGAGGGTGCCTGCCCTTCAGTTATCTAAATTACATTCATTTGAACTATGTGGTCTTAAAACTGTATTATGGCCACCGAAACGTGGCCAAATGGTGCTTCTGCTCTGGCCTATTCTGACAGGTCACTCTTTACTGCTACTGCCAAATATATTCCAGAAATAATGTAATCGGGACTGAGCTTAACCTACCCCGACATTAAAGGGAACCTGTCAATTAGCTCGGGGTACTCGATCAGCAGGCTGCATGTTATAAAGCAAGATCAGCTGAACAGATTGATGATCACTTGTGTAGGAAAAGATTCAGTAGAACTTGTATTTTATTCATTTCATTCTCTGCTTTTTCTATACTTAAAGGGGTTTTGCCAAGAAGTGAAGTTCCTTACCTCTTATCTGCTCAGGAGAGAAGCTAAACAAAGCGTGAAAGGCTGCAGGGGGGTGAGGGAGGGAGTTCAGCAGAGCCAGGAAGCGTCTTTAATGTTTACTCAAATAATAACATTCCAACAGTGGATTCTCTATACAGCAGACAGCCTCATACACTGCACTTTTCTCCCCAGCCCCTTGCAAGCTCCTTAATGTTCCCTGTCATCAGATAAGTACAAACACGCAAGCCCGGCCAAATCAGCTCCTGTCAGTGTCCTGGTCGTGTCTAATGTAAACTGTCAGGAAACTAAGGGCTTCTTAGTCAGGCTGTAGCTCTCAGAGGCTTCACTTTTTGTAATCACATATTTAGAAAAGTGATTAAATACCCATTTTGGAGGATCCCACGTCAACATTAGATCGTGGCAAAACCCCTTTAAGAGTCCAGTGGGCGGGCATACTTCGTGACTGACTGCTATCTCTGTATGAACACTTGTACAGACCAGGCTGTCAATAATTGAGTGGCCCTACCCACTGGACTTCCAACATGAAATGATTTGGTCCTTAATTAGGTAAGTTCTACTGAATCTGTTCAAACAAAATAGAACTTATTGATTTAAATACTGGTTCAATCAAAGCTTGGGAGTCCAGTGGGCGGTCCTACTTGGCGACTTCACAGCCTTGCCTGTATGAGTATGCATACAGAGATAGCAATCACCAAGTAGGATGGCATACTTCCAAGCATAGAAAGGGCAGAGCATTAAAATGAACAAAGTACAAGTTATACTCAGAGCCGTTTTAACAGTATTATGGGCCACTTGGCATAGTGTAGTGGGCCCTAAATCCATCACATCATACTAGGCCACATCTCTACCCACGCCCAAATATGACACCACATGAGGCCATCCTTCTAATCTGCCCCAAGCACACCCATATCATCATATCGTCTATGTTAGGACACCCTGTTGACGTCTTGTAGGCAGCCTACAAGACTAAATGACAGGACAGGGAGCAGATGGCTCCCTGCTCCACCATGGTTTTCTAACTATTTACACATGCTAAGAACACACACACACAGTTAAAGAGAACCTGTCACATAGTTTATGCCCCCCTTGCTGAGGGCAGCACAAGCTAGTGACAGACATGCTGTTTCCAGCGCTGTGTCCCTTATTCTGTAAGATGCTGTCGTTTCAGAGCATTTAATGCTCAAATCTGCAGATTTCAGCCAGAAAAAAATCAGTCAGTTTTTTTCATACCCCGCCCACCTGAGGCTAGCCCCCCCCACCCTCCACACCTCAACTAATAAACCTATTACTTTGAATAGGTAGAAACATGCGACTGTCAGATGGGCGGGGCTAGCCTTTGGTGGGTGGGGCTAGCACCTGCTCATGAATAAGATTTGAGTGGTAAATACTCTAAAACTACAGCCTATTACAGAATAAGGGACACAGCATGTCTGTCACTAGCTTTTAGGCTATGTTCACACAGCTTAATTGCGGGACGTATTTCGCCCGCAATTACGTCATTTGTACGGGGGCAGGGCTGGCAGCCCCATAGACATTCATTATTCTCAGCGCGGATACGGCGTGAATAATTGACATGTCATTTCTCTCGCCGCATTGTCCGAGTGGGGAGAGGAGCCGTAATCCATAGTTCTCCATGAGAACTGTGGCTTACCATAATGACTGGGACGCATTTCAGCCCGTAATTCGCGCAGTACGGCGCGAATTACGGGCTCAAATACGTCCCAAAATAAGCCGTGTGAACATAGCCTTACTGTCCTCAGCAAGGGGTGCATAATCTATGTGACAGGATCCCTTTAAATAAGCAACGCTGAACCAGGTAACCAGGCCCCGTTTCCCAGGACGTACAATCACTACCTGGGGCCCCTATGCTTGTGGGGCCCCCAGACAACTGCCTCGTGTGCCAAATGGTTACGATGGCCCTGGCTATACTGAATCATTTTCTACTATACTACAAATCCATCTGCTTAGCTTCTCTTGCTCTGTAACACGCTGCCGGCAGACTGGACAGTATGTACGGAGTTACAGGTTCCCTTTGGCAGCAATTTCCTACAATCCATCTGTTCTAGAACTACACATAGAGGTCTTGAAGAACAAAGTCTTCAAAACTCCGACCAGCAAATTCGGAAAAGGAACTGAACACAAGCGCGTGATCAAGGCTGCTTTTTTTTTTTTTTTTTTTTTATTTTATTGTGAAGAGGATTAAAAGAAAACACGTTTTGTGCCTAAAATGAAAGACTCCTAGGAAGAGTCATTTTAGGCACAAAATGCATTGTTTATTTTATAAAATAACTGTCTCGGTTGAGCGCTCGTGTCCGATTCCCTTACTGAGTTTGCTGGTTGGAATTCATCTTCAAGACCTCTATGTGTATCTATTCCTAGTGTCCTATACAGAGGGCGAGTGATGGAAGCGGCTGACCAGACCATTGTGTTCTGCACTAGTCCGGTGCTTTCACTGCACAATCTTCTGAGCCGTGCAAAACAGATTGATTTTATTTCATTTTAATCACATTACTGATATCACACTAGGAAGCGTTTTATCTTTCTCTCCTCTCCCTTACAACCCTATTCTACAAGGACAGGATTCATGTTTCAGTGGATAAACCAATCTATACAAAATCACCCAGAACTGGACATGATCGCCATTCACCTCCATTCTCCATAGCTTACCATTTAATTGGCTTCTACTGTGTGGAGAGGTAGAAAAAAAGCCATTTCCTGGCTGCGGATGGTCACTGAAATACAAAAAGGCACCAATGAGAACTTGTCAGTATACAACAATATCTGAGAATCGAGCACATTGTGTTCTGGGGTGTACATAACAGTGTGCTCCATCATGTGCCGACTAAGAGCAAGGACCTGGAAACGGCCATCTACACGTGGGTCCGCTTTCTTCTGGAGCAAATTCTGGTCTTGCCAACATCCCTCCTCATGCTTCAAGGCTTTTAAAGGGGTTGTCTCGCTACAGGGAATAGCTTTCAAATTGTAGGGAACACAAAATAAAGACATTTTCCAAATATATTGCTTTGTTCCTCTGTTTTCCCTAAGGAGATACAAGTGAATTTATGACCTCCCTGGCTATTTCAGTTCCCTCATTAACTGACCTGTAAACAATTCTCCCCCTGCTGTTTGTTCAATGAGATAACAGTGAGTGATGTCATCACACAGGTCAGGGCAGTGTCCTGTGCTGCTCAGCAGTAAAAAGCTTGATTTATGTAAAATAAACAGAACTGTAATTAGGGCTTTTATTTTGGGGATCAGATAAGAAGTCCTGTTAGTAGTTTGAGAAGCTAATCTGATCTAATTAGCATCTGAAAGCACAGCACAGCATGGAGCTGTACTAGCACTGAGCTGTATGCAAATGAGTCAGTCTGAACCAGGAAGTGACAGAGTATTTCATTCATGCATTCTCTGAAACTCTGAAGGGAGACAACTCCTTTAAGGAGCGAGTGTTGACTTAGGCTATGTCCACGCCGCGTAATTGTGGGGCGTACAGTACACTCTGCAATTACGCCGGGTGTTTGGGAGTCGCGCTGCTCGGCACATACTCCCGCCATGTGGGGAGGGGGTGTTTTTGATGCTTTTTTTTGTGCAGAAAGGCACAGAAATTAATGCTGTACATTTTTGCACAAAACACATCAAAAACGCTCCAGAAAAATGCATTATATGAAAGCACCCTAAAGGCTGCTTATTTTCCATACAGTCAGTTGATTTGCATTGCACCGTGCACTGCTGCAAATGACAAGCTGCCGGTCATTTCTGTAGCCTGAACAGCTGATCACTCATGGTCAGGACTGCAGTTCCATAAGAAGGCGTTGTCCAAGTCAGATAACCCTTGACACGAATAGGAGGGGGGTAGTGTTTACCCAGCAGGTGTGGAGAGTCTTCCAGGTCCCACCCCCAGTTTTCATGCAGAAATGGCATAAACTACAGCTGTAAATCATGCACTGGTTTTCTTCAAGTTGGCAAATAAGTGGCAGGAACTTCAGAGACCAGCGCAGTGTCACATGAGCAAGGAAAAGCGGAAGCAGATCTGCTACTGTGCATGTGCTGCTCTCAGGAGCCCCTCGTTTGCTGACTTGGGGACATTAAAGGGGTCGTCTCACTACATTGAGACATCTTACCTCAGTCCTGTTTTCTTGGTTCCACTTTGAATTCAGGGGCGTGTTTACTGGCTTCTGCTAGGCTGCAGTAGAAGCTAGGTCTGTAGCTATAGCGACCAGTGCTGGCAGCCTATAAGGAGAGATCTAACAGGTCTGTAGCGACCTGAGGAGCTATTGCAGCCCATACAAGAGGGGATATCTAGAAATGGGACACTTAATGGACATATATTGCAAAGTGACTTGTTTTTGTAAGATCTTTAAAGGGAATTTGTCATCAAAAAAGGACTTATTGTTTAACTCACATTTTTATGTTAAACATTTTTTGTAGGAATTTTTGGTTATTTTTTTTAATTTTCCAGATCACTTTCAATATTTTTTTTAATAATTCTTAAATCCTGCAGTTTTCACTTTGGCCACTAGGCCTAATAATAGTCTGACACTTCCTGTTCTGTTTAGAGAGCTTTTCAGCAGTGTGCTCATTATCAGTAAACGGGGTCAAACTGAAAGGAGACACCATTGTGTACAAATAACACAGAATCCACCAGTCACAAGAGGAGATGTCACAGCTCCCCCTCTCTCCTCCCTTCACAGTGAAAACTCTCCTATACAAGTCTATGGGACAGAAACTGTCTTAAGAATCCTATGTGCATGAAGCTGCTGTAAAGTATCTCTCCCGACTGCTGTTAAAGAAGTGCAAGCAAGAATGTCTCCCCACAATCATATATAGACGCCGAATAGAGAAATCTACAATCAGGAAATAAAAACGACTGAGAGGAAAAGCATATGGATCAGGGGCTTGATGTAATAAGTAAAATAAATAAATAAATAAATTGGTGACATATTCCCTTTAACGTAAAAAGCAATCCTTGTAGTGAGACAACCCCTTTAAGACTGACTCAGTCCCATTGACTTCTATTGGCGCGTTTTCTAGGCATGCTCTGTGACCTGGAAGTCAGTGTACAGGGAAGGGGAGAGGGTAAACTCTTGACTCTTTGTGACTGGTGGATCCTGTGTTATCTATACACAATGGTGTCTCCTTTCAGTTTGACCCTGCTAATAATGAGCAGACTACTGAAAATCTCTCTCTACAGAACAGGAAGTGTCAGATTATTTTTAAGCCTAGTGGCCAAAAAACTGCAGGACTTAAGCATTATTAAAAAATATTATAAGTGATATGGAAAATTAAAATAAAAAAAACAAACATTCCTAAAAAAATGTGCTTAACATAAAAACCATGAGTTAAACAATAAGTAATTTTTGATGACACATTCCCTTAAAGTGCGGGCCTCTCCTGTGTGTCGGGACAAAAACCAGAAGAGAATCAGATCGTGAGGAAGCTCCGAGGGACAGGTAGGTATCCATCTACATTTGTGCCATTAATGAACCTGTGTGGGGGCTCATTTTTTGCAGGCTGAAGGTGGCATGATTTTCAGACACATACCACTTTTTGATCTTTTAATAACATTTTTGGAAACTCAAAGATCACCATGTGAGATAAAGAACAGTATACTTTAAGAGATTGGACTTTTAAGGACACAGATACCAGTTATGTTCAATTTATTTTTCTTTATATTGCAGGATAGTGTTGACTTACAGCTCTCCTATTACTGCTTCTGTCTGAGGCATGGTGTAAGATGGCAGCCATGGGGACCATCATTGGCCCCTGGCTGCCATGACACTGTGACCACATCTTCTACCTTCCAATACCACAAGACACTGAAGCAAGGATGTAACCTCTTCTTGTTTGCCATCGGATGGGACTTGGCATCGCTCTAGCCTTGCTCCAAGCACCAAAACTGAATTAACCAAGTGGGAACATTTTCTATACATAAAGCGGAGTTTACAAACCTAGAATGAATGCTATGTGGATGGACCATAATGTATAAAGTGCATTCTCATCAGGTGGCTATTAATAATAATAATAATCTTTGTTTATATAGCGCCAACATATTCCACAGTACTTTACAATTTGGATTTTAAACAAGATTGTGCCCTCGTGACATACAGAACAGCTGAAGGTAAGGGCATCATCAGTCCAGGTCACAATTACACAATATTACTATGAAACCCAACTGGTGTACATAGAAATAGGGCAATGCCCCCTGGGGAAAATATGCAAATTAGCTTTCCTCCAAAATGAAGAAAACTGACTTATATGGTAGCTACCTGCAGGTGGTGCTAGAGACACTGTTTCATCTGTAACAGTGCCTTAAAGGGAAAGTCAGTCTCCAAAAAATTGGGAATCTCGCAAGAGAACAGTGACTTTTGATCACTATATTTACTATTTTGCCATAGGCAAACTTAAACTCTATCAGTTCTCTAGCTGTAAAATACTAAAACGTAACTTTTATTATGTATAACTCTTAACCTCTATACACACTATTTAAAAACCTGATTTCTAACCTCGTTATTCAACCCTTTTTGCTTCTGAAAGAGGGAATAACTTCTTTTCGATTATCAAGTCTGGTGGAGCACCACCTATTAACAGGAAAGCCTTATATATACACAGCAGTTTACTAGCTCCAGTAAGAGATCCCAAGCCTCCTACTTGGGCAGTCATCCCTAATCTAATGGACACAGAACAAATAAGGCCCCTTGTGACACCGTCTGCAGCTGGTGACACTTGTAGACAGAGGTGAGAGATCACAATTTAAAACGTCATATCTGACCTCCCCGACATGTTTCGCCAGCTAACCTGGCTTCATCAGGGGTTAGAGGTCCGATCACATGTGGTCTGAGCTCACTTCCTTTTATATCCTGTTAGATACACACCCTATTCAGGTGCTCACCAATTGGCCATCAGAGAATCCACATAAAACCCACTCCCCCTTCCACTCCCATAACATGTCCTGCTAAAGCTGCCACCATGCTCCCATAAACCAACAATCCTCCAACAAATTCGCCATCTCCATAACAGGCTTACGCCCCATCTTACCGTACTGCCAACGCACTGCGCCAACAGAGACCTCAGCCCTAACTGTGATGGGCTTCCATCTCATTTCTCTCATATTATTACAACTGCGTGGCTCACCTAGAACAGACTAAGCAGAATAGGTGTTACATTCCACAGCACACTACCAGCTTTATCAACTCCCATAAACCCCTTCTCTTCCAGGTCTAATATGCATATTCATTGGAAATATAAATTCCATTGTACTGTACACTATTGTCATTATCTTCCCATAAAGCACTTCTCCTATATATCTAATATACATATTCATTTTAATGAAGCTGCAGGCCTTATTAAACACATGTTCCATTGTAATGTACACTATTGTCTCAGACTATTTCCATACACCACTTCTCTTTTACATGTAATATTCACATTAATAAAGCTACAGGCCCTATGGTTAGCCCGCCCTCCCACCCACAGTTACGCCTCATACCTTCCCCATTGAAGATTCACTCCTACAGGTCACGGCTAGCCACCTAATTCATTACGTCACAATGGGAGTATGCAAAAATATGGGAGCATGCAAAATTATTAGTGTCTTCAAACGCTATTGCATCTGCATACCACTATACTCCATATATTGTATTTAAAGTTAGCACAAAATCAACACAGCGAGCAGAAAAATCTATATATACATGAATAGGTAGTAATCTACTTCCAGGCTGCATCTCGCCACAACAACGCAAGCGCACATACCACACGATTCAGCTGCCAACCAATAGCAATATACATACATCCCAATTTGTTAAATTGGAACCGTGGCCTCACGTGATCAATGCCTATCATCATTACAAGACACAGGGAAAATGAGGGATAATGTAGAGGCAGCGGGAGGGGGGGGGCAGGAGGGAGATGGGAGGGAGGAAAAGACATATGTGAACCCCGATGCTTCTATAGTCATATATTCAACTGTGCTATATCCACTGACCGTACTTAATCACATATATCATGTTTCTTCAAAAATTATTATATAGGGAATCAGCAAGATTAAATAAATGCTGAAAATGAAAAGCCTTCGTTTAGGCCTTTAGGTTTCAATGTATTGAGTCTGTGTATCCATCTTGCCTCTTCCTGCAACAAAACTACATCCAGATCGTCCTCTTTCCCCTAGCTTTTTCACACAGATGCCCCAGAATTTTAGCACCTCTATTTCACCATTATGTACTTCCAAAATCTTTCTCGCTAGGGGAGTGTCACCTCTAGTTTTAATAGTACTCAGATGTTTCGAGATCCGACGACGAAACTCCTGTATGGTTTTTCCCACATAGATCTTGGGGCAAGTACACATAGCCCCATAAATCACCCCTCTGGTTTTAAAATTGATGAATTGTCTTATCTCAAATCTTCTCTTATCAATGGGATTAACAAAATCTTTAGTTTTCCATATGAATGGACAGAATGAACAGTTGCCACAGGGATATGAGCCTACCACCGGAGACTGTAACCATGGTTTTTTGCCATCTCCCTCAAAATGACTATGTACAAAGTCATCCCTAAGATTTCTTCCTCTTCTATAAGTGACACTAGGATATTTAGGAATCACCTCAGAGAATACTGGATCTGCCTTCAAAATATGCCAATGTCTTCTAAGTATAGCTCTCATTTCATTAGCTCTATCATCAAGGTACCTATACAACGAATTAAATCAATTTTTTCTTTCTTCTTTTTACTGATTAATAAATGGCCTCTGTCACTGGTAAAAGCCCTATTAAACGCCTTCCTCAAAATTTTTTTTTAGATGACCCCTTGCCTGAAAACGTGCATTTAACTTTATACATTCTTAATTGAAAGCTTCTAATGTAGAGCAATTCCTCCTAGCCCTAAGAAATTGGCCTAAAAATAATAAGCCTCAAAAAAAGGGGATTCCCATAGGCCAATTTCTTAGGGCTCGGAGAAATTGCTCTACTTTAGAAACTTTTAATGAAGAATGTATAAAGTTAAAAGCACGTTTTCAGGCAAGGGGTCATCTAAAAAAAAGTTTGAGGAAGGCGTTTAATAGGGCTTTTACCAGTGACAGAGGCCATTTATTAATCAGTAAAAAGAAGAAAGAAAAAACTGATTTAATTCGTTGTATAGGTACTTTTGATGATAGAGCTAATGAAATGAGAGGTATACTTAGAAGACATTGGCACATTCTGAAGGCAGATCCAGTATTCTCTGAGGTGATTCCTAAATACCCTCGTGTCACTTAAAGAGGAAAAAATCTTAGGGATGAATTTGTACATAGTCATTTTGAGGGAGATGGCAAAAAAACATGGTTACAGTCTCCGGTGGTAGGCTCATATCCAGGGCTGTGGAGTCGGAGTCTGTGCCCATTTTGCAGGAGTCGGAGTTGGTAAAAAATGGACCGACTCCTGCAAAATATATAATAAATTGGTACAGTGCCAAGAGCTACTGCTACCATGTCTTCAGCCTCATCACATGAGGAGTGTAATTGATGACATGGAGCAGGCAAAGCACTGCCACAAGGTAAAAAAAAAAAAAAAAAAAAAGATTCCGCTCCCAGGGCAAACAGATTTCAGCAAAATTTTTCACTTCATATTTACAATTTATTAAAGTTTTTTTGTGTTCGAAAGTCATAGCATATAAATATATTTTACATCAAAAAGCAAAAGTGTAACAATGTTTTGGACTTGTGAATTTCAGGCTCCATATCTCACCGTCCATTACAGCTTTCAACATGAGACTCCCATCATTTTATAGACAATCATCTTGGCTGTCATACATAACTTTTACCTTCAACTATTTAGCATCTGAGTTCTACAGATTCTTCTCATGTAACTGCATTGTTACTGTTTTGCTCCTGGTGGTGGGACAAATAACAACCTGTTCTCACTTTCCCTAATAGCTCCAGGCAACACGTATTACACAGGTCTGAAATGATGGCCTGAAAATAGGGGAAGAAGCCTCGACTTCAATCTCGTCATAAGAAGAGTTGGCTCGAGTTTGCCAAAAAGTATGAACAATGGAAGTTTGGATAGGGGTGATTTAGAGATATTGAGATAAATGTCAATAGACCGGGCTCTGATGGGGGGGTATTGGAAGAATCAAGGGAAAAGGGAGCTAATGGATTGAGAAGCTGGAGAACTGTCGTTCGGTGGAAGAAACCTGAGGACATATGGGGGGGGGGGGGGTCGAAGCCAAAGACATTGGATACTTGACCAGGATGGATGTTGACCTCAATGCTGAGCTCTACTTCATACACTCGAGTACTGCTGACCCCCCCTCCCCCTGTGCCTCGTGAGTACGAGCTCCAGAAACCCGGTGTACTGTGGCGCGTACTATACGTGCCGCAATATACTGTGTAAGCATACCAGATGAAGAAAAAGCTGTATTCGTGTAGAAGAGTCCTGGGATCAGATTTTGGTCAAGTCATGCTTGAATCTAATCCAGAGCCCAGAAGGATCCAGCAGGATTCAGGCAGAGCTGAAAGCAAAATTTAGATTTTTAGGAGCAAAACAGTAACCATGCAGTTACATGACAAGAATCTGCAGAACTAAGCAGATGCTAAATACTAAATAATGGATGTATAAGATAGGTAAGATGATTGTCTATAAAATGATGGGAGCCTCATGTACAAAGCTGTAGTGGATGGTGAGATATGGAGCCTGAAAGTCACAAGTTCAAAACATTGTTACCAATTTACTTGTCAGTGTCTGTTCTACCTAAATAGCTTGATTATTGTATCATAAGGTGATAAACAGCCTGATGTTACCATTTTACTACAGTAAAGTTATCACTTAAACATGCGCCATGTATGAGGGAGTGGGAGTAGGAATCAGGAGTCGGTGTCAGGAAAATTGAGGAGTCGGAGTTGGAGTCGGAGCTTTGGCTTACCAACTCCACAGCCCTGCTCATATCCCTGTGGCAACTGTTCATTCTGTCCATTCATATGGAAAACTAAAGAATTTGTTAATCCCATTGATAAGAGAAGATTTGAGAGAAGACAATTCATCAATTGTAAAACCAGAGAAGTGATTTATGGGGCTATGTGTACTTGCCCCAAGATCTATGTGGGAAAAACCATACAGGAGTTTCGTCGTCGGATCTGAGTACTATTAAAACTAGAGGTGACACTCCCCTAGCAAGACACATTTTGGAAGTACATAATGGTGAAATAGATGTGCTTACATTCTGGGGCATCTGTGTGAAAAAGCTAGGGGAAAGAAAGGGCGATCTGGATGTAGTTTTGTTGCAGGAAGAGGCAAGATGGATATACAGACTCAATACATTGAACCTAAAGGCCTAAATGAAGGCTTTTCATTTTCAGCATTTATTTAATCTTGCTGATTCCCTATATAATAACTTTTGAAGAAACATGATATATGTGATTTAAGTATGGTCAGTGGATATAGCACAGCTGAATATATGACTATAGAAGCATCGGGTTCACGTAGGTCTTTTCCTCCCTCCCATCTCCCTCCGCCCCCCCCCCCCTCCCCTCTGCCTCTACGTTATCCCTCATTTTCCCTGTGTCTTGTAATGATAGGCATTGATCATGTGAGGCCACGGTTTCTATTTAACATATTGCGATGTATGTATATGGCTTCTGTGCATGGAGGGGTCGGTTGGCAGCTGAATCGTGTGGTATGTGCGCTCGCATTGTTGTGGCGAGATGCAGCCTGGGAGTAGATTACTACCTATTCATGTATATATAGATTTATTGTTTCTGCTCTCTGTGTTGATTTTGTGCTAACTTTAAATACAATATATGGAGTATAGTGGTATGCAGATGCAATAGCGTTTGAAGATACTAATGTTTTTGTATGCTCCCATAGTGACGTAATGAATTAGGTGGCTAGCCGTGACCTGTAAAGAGTGAATCTTCAATGGGGAAGGTGTGAGGCGAAACTGCGGGTGGGAGGGTGTGCTAACCATAGGGCCTGTAGCTTTATTAAAATGAATATTACATGTAAAAGAGAAGTGGTCTATGGAAATAGTCTGAGACAATAGTGTACATTACAATGGAACATGTATTTAATAAAGCTTGCAGCTTCATTAAAATGAATATGTATATTAGATATATAGGAGAAGTGCTTTATGGGAAGATAATATGACAATAGTGTACAGTACAATGGCATTTTATATTCATAATGAATATGCATATTAGACAAGGAAGAGAAGGGGCTTATGGGAGTTATAAGCTTTGGGAGTGTGCTGGGGGAATGTAACACCTATTCTGCTTAGTCTGTTCTAGTAGTATAATTTTTGTACCGTGTTTAGCCCCTAGAAAGTAGTAGAAGAGAGAAGAAATCAGGGGATACCTTTTTTTAGGCTAACTGAGTATATTTGATTTGGGGAGCTTTCGAGAGAACTAGCTCCCTTCTTCAGACATGATGATATCATCATGTCTGGGAAAAGGAGCTGTTCTCTCGAAACTTCAACCATGAAACAATAAAAGATCAGTTTAGCTGATAAATGAGTATCGCCTGAAATTTCTCTACTCTTTAGTCTGTTCTAGGTGAGCCATGCAGAGGCAATAATATGAGAGAAATGAGATGAAAGCCCATCACAGTTAGGGCTGAGGTGTCTGTTGGCGCAGTGCGTTGGCTCGGGCAGTACGGTAAGATGGGGCGTAAGCCTGTTATGGAGATGGCGAATTTGTCTGAAGATTGTTGTTTATGGGAGCATGGTGGCAGCTTTAGCAGCACATATTATGAGTGTGGGTGCAGGAGAGCGGAAGGGGTAGTGGGTTTTATGTGGATTTTTTTGATGGCTAATTGGTGAGCACCTGAATAGGGTGTGTACCTAACAGGATATAAACGGAAGTGACCTTAGACCACATGTGATCGGACCTTTAACCCCTGATGAAGCCAGGCTAGCTGGTGAAACATGTCGGGGAGGTCAGATATGATGTTTTAAATTTTGATTTCTCACCTCTGTCTACAAGTGTCACCTGCTGCAGGGGTGTCACAAGGGGGCCTTATTTGTTCTGTGTCCATTAGATTAGGGACGATGCCCAAGTAGTAGGCTTGGGATCCTTACTGGAGCTAGTAATTTGCTGTATATATAAAGCTTTCCTGTTAATAGGTGGCCTTCCACCAGACTTGATAATAGAAAAGGAGCTATTCCTTCTTTCAGAAGCAAAAAGGGTTAAATGACGAGGTTAGAAATCAGGTTTTTAAATAGTGTGTATAGAGGTTAAGTGTTATACATAATAAAAGTTACGTTTTAGTATTTTACAGATAGAGAACTGATAGAGTTTAAGTTTGCCTACGGCAAAATAGTAAATATAGTGATTAAAGGGAACCTGTCACATAGTTCATGCCCCTCTTGCTGAGGGCAGCACAAGCCAGTGTCAGACCTGCTGTTTCCAGTGCTGTGTCCCTTATTCTGTAAGATGCTGTAGTTTGTGTATTTAATGCTCAAATCTGCAGTTTTCAGCCACAAAAGTCATGAAAAGAGTCCTTCAGAGTGTCAGTTTTTTCTAACCCCGCCCACCTGAGGCTAGCCCCACCCACCTCAACTGAAACCTATTACTTTGAATAGGTAGAAACATGTGAATAACTGTCAGTGGGTGGAGCTAGCTTTTGGTGGGTGGAGCTAACACCTGCTCATGAATAAGATTTAAGGGGTAAATACTCTGAATCGACAGCATCTTACAGAATAAGGGGCACAGCACTGGAAACAGCAGGTCTGACACTAGCTTGTGCTCCCCTCAGCAAGGGGGGCATAATCTATGAGACAGGTTCTCTTTAAAGTGAAGGGGTCATCAGAAAATGTCCTATTAACTCGTTTTTATGTTCAACACATTTTTAAAGTTATTTTGGTTATTTTTTTTTATTTCAAGTATCACTACTGATTCTCGCAGTTTTTACTTCGGCCACTAGGCCTAATAGTCTGTATAGAGAAAGCTTTTCAGTAGTCTCCTCATTATCGGCACAGGCAGGGTTACACTGAAAGGTGACAGTGTGTACAGAGACCAAAGAATCCACCATTCACAATATAAGATAGTCCCAGCAACCCCTCGCTACACAGTGACTTCACAGAACATGGAAAACTCTTGCAGAAGTCAGTGGGTCTGCTCTTGTTCACAGGCTCCTATGTCCATGAAGCTGCTGTAAAGCAAATCTCTAAATGCTGTTAAAAGCAGCTCAGGTAAGATGGCCGCCCCCATTATGATATACAGGAAAAAAAAAAAAATCTACAATCAGAAAATAAAAATGGCTAAGAAGAAAATGTATCAGGGTCTTGCGACAGATTCCCTTTAAGACATGACTGGGATTATTAGCCAAGCACAGCGCTCATCTGCATGCCCAGGAATGTAGTAACACTTGTAATAAATACCTTCTATGAGCAACATTTATAGCAACTGCTCATTACTGGGTGGAAAATGGTTCAGCTACATTCACATCTATGGGAGTTTTTGTGATGCGACCAAAAGGAAAGGGGAAAAAAAAAAAAAAAGTGCAGCAAGCCGTATCATTTTGCCCGGGCAAATAGGAGAAATTCCATATACCCCATTATACTCAAGGGCGTTCATTGGGCGCTACTGGTGTAACTTATCAGTGCTTTTTGGTTTTCTATTCCTATTAAAGAACAAAAATCACCCCATATGTGAAGGAAGCCTTACACCTATGGCCAAGGCAGACGCTTGAGCAGAACAAAAATGTACAATGCAATAGCTAATATGTACTATTACTACAGACAGTTCTTGAAATTTCAAAAAGCAGGTATCCAGCTGCTAATTGAGATATGATCATATAGAGAGAGACGAGCTCGTGATATAAGGGTTTAGGATAGAGAGAGAAGTGAGCTTGTGATATATAGGTTATATATAAAGGGAGCAGCTAGCTTGTGAGGTTATAGGGTACGTGATAGAGGGAAGAAGCTGACTCGTGTTAAGGGTAAGTAAGAGAGAAGCTGAGCTCTGTGATAAGGGATAGGATGGGGAGAGAGCTGAGCTCGTGATAATAGGGTTATAGGATAGAGGGAGAGAACTGACTCTGTGAAATTAGGTTATATGATAAGAGGATCAGCTGAGCTCTGTGAGAATTATAGGGTTAGGATAGAAGAGAACTAAGCTCGTGATATGTATGTATATGATAGAGGGAGAGAAGCTGAGCTCTGTGATATATCGGGTTATATGATAGAGGAGAGAAGCTGAGCTCTGTGATATATAGGGTTATAGGAGAGAGGAGAGAAGCGGAGCTCTATGATATATAGGGTTATATGATAAAGGAGAGCAGCTGAGCTCTGTGAGGGATATATAGGGTTACGTGATAGAGGGAGAGAAGCTGAGCTCTGAGTAAAAAGCAGAGAAAATACTGACTGGACTCCTTAAGAGACCATAGGAGTCCTGTTTCACTTTTACAGATTTTCTCTGCTCTTTACCCCGAAATCCTGCTTTAAATCATACAACCCCATCACAGAGCTCAGCTGGTCTCCCCCTTATCTCATCCTGCTCTCAGAGAGCATAACCCTCCTAACAGGTTTACGCACACAGCCATAATACCGACCTTAATTTGCATCATGCCCAGGATAACTGGATGCCGATGCTAGAGTCGGCTGCTACACATGTGAGACAATAACCACTGCATAGTAATAGGGTGCAGTCACACATGCCATCTGATACAGTTTTTTTATGTCAATGGCAGAGGTGGACTCAAAAAAAGGTGACGTAAACCATTTATAATCCACCTTCTTTGGATTGAAAAGCAAATATTACTGAATATTCCAGTTTACCTGCAAAGACTTTCCTGAAGTCCCTTCATGTCCGCAAAGCTGGTTCCTTCGATGATGGGAGAATCCAGGTTACTCGAGCCACTGCTGATGTGGTCGCTGCTCTCATACCCAGACTCCGCTCTCTGCATCTGCCAGCTGTCCAGATGGTACATTTTGGGATCGGCGTTCATTTTGCTCCTCTCGGTGGGCCCTTTCCCTAAAGACTCCAAGGAGCTCCTGCTGCCAGACTCCTGCTTGATTTCATCCTCATAGATGGTCATTAGGACTTTTTTCTTGGGACTCTCTTTTGAGCAATGGTTGACATTTTGATCCTTGACCGTCAGGTGTTTACCGTTCGATTGCGGTATATGCCGTGGGCTTGACTGACTCTTCTCACCCTCGGTGAAGATGCTGTCCACATTCAGAGTCTCGCGCGTGGGTCTCCAGGCCTTCCTATTCTTGCCATTTGACTTCTCTCTGTATTCCTGGCTACTGTCCGTGTCATAGCCAGATGAAGCACTGTTCTTCACTCTATTTAGCTGCCTGGACTCAGGAGCCGGGTTCTGCCCTAGAGTGGACGAAGAAACGTGCCTGGGCTGCTGTTCAGACCTCGGCTGCTTATACGGCCCTCTTCCCTGACTGCTGAAAAAGTGAGGGTCAGGATACTGCCTGAAGCCATTTCTGGTAGGAGATGAAGCAGGTTTCGGCTGGGTTCCAGTGAAGGATTTTGAGGGATAGACCACTGCAGAAGTTTGCTCTGAAAAAATAAATATAAATGAAATATCACCCATCGAAATCACATGTTGTAATCGTCTTTCTGAACTCTTAGGCTAAGTTCACACGGCGTAGTTGCGGGGCGTAAGTACGTCCCGCAACTACGCCGGGACTTCGTGAGCCCGCCGGCCCCATAGACATTCATTACTAGCGGCGCGTATTCGCGGCTAGTAATAGACATGTCACTTAAAATACGACGTGCGGGGAGAGGAGGCGTAATCCATAGTTCTCTAGAACTGTGGATTACCATAATGACTGGAGCACATGTCGCACGTATTTGAGCGCAGTACGCCGCAAAATACGAGGTGAAATGCAGCCCAATTTAACCCGTGTGAACATAGCCTAAAGGTACGTCTCCACTGCACAGGATAACGATCGCATTTTCCCTTCAGCCCCTTAGGCGGCAATAGAAAAGACTAGCTGTAGTCTCCACCGCTCGTCTTTCCTCTGCTCGTCTTCTGGCGCATTATACAACATGTTGTATAATACGCTGACGCGTATTCATGGCATCTTCCCATACAACACAATTGTATGGGCAACCTAAAAAAATAAAAAACAGAATCGACCGTGTTTTTGGTACAACGTGTGACAAAAAAACACAGCCCTGCATTGGAAAACAAACGGCTGCTTTCGGGCAGTTTTTTGTCCGATGCAGTGGAGACATATCCTTAAGATGTTTGCATGTGCAGATAAATTTTGCACTGCAATGGTCAGATGTTACACGACCATCAAAATGAAAGACTGAACAATACGCTTTCACATATTCCTCTTGCAATTGCACTGTCGATCTAGTTTCATCTTATCTATCTCGGTCCAGAGAACAAGAGCAATCATTATGTCATTACCTTCAGTCTAGTGGCCATTCAAGAGTTTTATCACTTTACCATCACAGATCGAGAAGGACAGGATTTTATATGTAATTTTAGTTGCCTAGGACAACTAGTAAAAAAGGGGGAAAAAAAAAAATCCAGCCAAAAATGACAAAAGTTTTCAAAGAAAATGGATAAAAACAAAAAAAAAAAAACAAACAAACACCTGACAGAAGTGCACTTTAAAGATAGCCAAAAATTTAATTTTATTAGCACGCTAGTTTAGGAAAAAGAGGATAATTGGCTGCTATGTGACTATATAAATCAAGTTATCCACTTTGTCCACACGGAGATCTTGATGCATAAACGGAGCCCGACACACAGACTGGCAAAAAGCTGGATCTGCCAACATTCTGCCACAAACTGACTGGACAGCAAATCAATAGCATTATATGAACAAAACTACCTTTTGGTCTGGCAGGTTCCTTCTTCTGGGTTTTATCCAGAGGCTTTCTTTGAGAAGACGATGCACTTTTGAGGTTATTCGCTCTTTGGGCACACTCTCGGGACAAGTCTTTCAACTTTTCCTGATGATCATTACGACCCAATTTAACTTGAAGCAAAAGGATAAGTATATAATTACTTAGCATGCATCCCATATAGATAGGTTAATTGCTTTGTTCTATACATAGAGAATCTGTGCCTTAATAACTTTTCAACAAGCCATTTGTCTAGTGCCAACTACACATCATACACATACAAAATGTAGCATCATGAATAAGCGTCAACCCATAAGAAAATTGAAGGGGATCAGCTGAACGTATTTTCCTATACACTGACCACCTTCTAATCTAAACACAAGTTATGTATTAAGATCACAAGTTATGCCACCTGTAAATCCACATCAAAATCTACGGATTAAAGGGTTGTCCCGGATTTGAAAACATGGCAGCTTTCTTTGAAAGACAGAACCAGTTCTTCCACAGGATGTTCCTGGTATTGCAGCTCAGATCTAATAAAGGGAACGTGGCCGAGTTGCGATACTAGACACAGACAGTGCTGTTTAAAAGGAAGTAGCCATGTTTTTCTAATCCTTCAAGACTGGGTTTACATGGTAGTTTGTGACATGCATTTTGTATGTATAAAATGCTTTTAAGTCCCCCAAAAACATAGCATTGAGCACATTCTTTTTAATGCATAATTTAAAGCAATGTGTTGTACAAAAAAAAAAAAAAAAAAAAAGTGCATGCTCCTTGTGTATACACGCGTTTTTGACGCATCCTTTTACAATTAAAATTGCAAAAAAAAAAAAAAAAGCACCAAATTTTTGTATTTTGTTGTTCAATATGCCATCTTCAACAGTTTACACCATCGAGGCAAGGAAAATATATTTTATAAGCTTATAACATCAATCTTCACAATGTAACAGCAATAAAAACCTGGAGGTACACGGTATGCATAGTCATCCTTTTCCACTCCAGAGCCACTCCTAGACAAGTCCTCCGGTATGACTGTCAGGGCATGTCCCCACGGCACAGGTTTTCGGCGGGTTTTTCAGATGGTTTGCGGTTTTGCAGACCGCCTGAAAAACCGACCGAAAAGGAGTATAATGGGGCGCTATGGAAAACCCGTGCATGGGTTTTCCGCCCGGCAGTTTTTCCGCATGCAAGGCATTCTACAAGCACAATCTTCCATCCGGTTTTTGGCTCATTGCGGAGAAAAGCCGTCCGGTATTTGTCCATTGCCGTGTCAACACACCCTTAAGACTCCAAGAGAGCTGATGCGCACATCACCTCTCGACGTTTCGGAATGAAATTACTCCTTTCTCAAGCTTGAGACTCGTCTAGGAGTGGCTCCGGAGTGGCAAGGAAGGGCTAGGCATACCATGTACCTCCAGGTTTTTATTGATGTTATAAGATTTGAGAATTATATAAAGTTTTGAAAATATATTTTCCTTGCCTCGATGGTGTATACTGTTGAAGATGGTTTAAAGAGGAGTAATAAAGAGGAACCCTGAACCGAGGCAGACATACAGCAAATGCTATTATACAAAGGCAGTTTTAAAGTTATATGTTGGAGTTGTTCAATATGCAACAGATTTCTTATGTGAAAACATACCGAAAAAAATAAAAACCTGCTGAAAGTAATGCATCCCAGTAATTTCCCTTTTCTACGCTGTGTGAATCCAGCCCAATGTTGTGCTTCAGAAGTAGATAAAGGAACTTGTCCACAGGCTACCTCTGCTATTGCAGCTCATTCTCTTCTTCTACTCCCAGACAACCCCTTTCAAGCAGCAGCATTAATCCATGATATAACAAGAACATACCAGGTCCTCTGCCAGCACTTGACTGCACAACACCGCGGTTAAATCCGGTGTCCTCATTCTGATGCTTATATCCACTGTTCTGATAAATATGTTCTCCAAAATCACGGTCTCTATTGTATTCTGGCTTTTTCCGTTCATTGGCTTTGAGGGAAAAAGAAGGGTGTAAGTCACTACTGGCAGTGTTTCCTGCTTGTTATTTCACGTCTCAGGTGGTATTATCCAGTTTGTTGGGAATAGGAGGGGTGGATTGGTGAGAAAGTGAGCAAACCATACACTCCTGCCTGCAGTATTGTTGCTGAAAAGAACAACCCTCCCTGCTAGCTCTTACCCATTCACCTTTTAGTATTACCTACTCCCACATTTTGCAAACAAACCATGGAAATGGAAGTGTGAACAGTGTTCTTTATATCCGATTAGCAAGCCTTTAATTTCACATTCAACTTGTGGAAGCACAACATATTTCCGCAGTCAAATCTCAGAAACACCCATCCAAAGTTTTACTGCCAAATAGCCCTCTCAAAGGAGAAATCCATTGAGAAAAAATAAAAGTTTTTTGTTGTTGAAAAAGATGGGCACCACCAAGAACTACAAACACCTGGGTACCTGTAGTAGACAAATTCAAAACCAAAAAAAACCCCCAAAAACCTAAAAAAAATTGACATGAGCTTAGAGTAAAGTAAAGTAGACAAGGACACGACTATTGGACGGACAAACACACACACACGGGATCAATCCAAAACAGATAAAGATGAATAATCAAACTAGCACTCCCCCAAATAGAAGACGAAGAAGAACAATACGTTAGATCAGATGAAAAAAGGTTATATATGAATGTGTATTAACAAATCAACCATCAATACAGACAAAATATGATGTGTGACTGAGTGGAGACAGACATGGAACCCCATGGTAATTGCTGACCCTTCGGCGCCCTCAGGTAAGAAGTTACAGGGGCTAACAAGGCCTCTTTATCCCAAAATCCAATCAAAAAAACAGCGACAAACAGGTACCTACCGAGTAGTAGTCATCAAGATGCTCCAATCACAATTTCATCTTTAAAAGGCGTCCTGTAAATTGATTGGATTTGGGGATAAGAGAGGGCTTATTAGCCCGTATAAGTAACCACTGATTTTCAATAATATTGCCAAACCTCTTGCCTCTGATGACGCCACTGGTATGGCGAAACATTTAGGGAAGGTTTAGGACTAGAACTTAAAACCAGAATAGTGACTGTTAAGCTACGATCTAACTGCAGTAGATTGTAGCCGATATCTGAAGGAGCTTGCATAGTGATCAGCTATCTTTAGCTAACTTCATAGCATGTATTGTAGCGATCAGTAGTGAATGCCCCAGCTAGTTTACATTGGTCATTGCAAGTGGATGAGACTTTAGATAGCAAGTCACTTTATGACACAACATAAAGGAGCTTGAGCCGAGAAGGATTTAGATTTAAATTCTAAAGGAACACCTGGATGTAGTATATAGCTTTGGTAGAGCAAATAGAGTACAAAGCTAGATGAGCAAGCTAGGATATGCTGATATTTATAGCACATTATTTTCAGCGTTTCTAGAGGATATATTTAATTAAAAAAAGTTACAGATGAGGAAGCAATTACATTTTTGTTCAGGGAAAAGAGGTAAGGGTTGCCAATGGCAAATTGTGGTTAGGGATTTTATACACTCTTCCCTCAATATTTGTCTTTCTTTAGGATTAAATGGTTTTGCTGCTTAGCACCAATAAAGTTAATGGAGCCAAGCTGCAGTACCAGAAACATCTCATGGTGCCATTTTTGAAAGAAAGCCATGTTTCTCTTACCTTGCACAACCCCCTTAAGCCTTTAACACCACAGCAACTTTTTCTTTCCCTTGTGTTTGTTTTTTTCCTCCCCACCTTCCAAAAGCCATAACTTTATTTTTCTGTCAACATAGCCGTGTGAGGGCATGTTTTTTGCGCGACAAGATGTACTTTTTAATGGTGCCACTGAGCATACCATATAATGCACTGGGAAACCCATCATAAACTCTAAAAATTGCAATTGCAGCATTTATCTTTATTCTATAGGTCAGTATGATTCCAGTTATAACAGAATTTCTACAAAATCGGTATGATTGAGCAGATTAAAAAAGTTTTTGCTGTTAGATCAATCTGCAACAAATCGGTTTTTAATTTTTCAGTTTATGGACCCAAGTGGACTAGTTCTCTGCAGGCTGACGTGTAGTTTTAATTTTTACCACTTTGGGATACATGCATCTTTCCGATTGCATTTATCTTGCGTTCCCAAAAATGTAAATTAATGGATGTAATTTTGGCAGAATTTTTTTTTTTTTTTTCCTACATCCCCTTACAGGATGAAGGTTATAGTTTAATAGGTCAGATTTTTACGGAAGCAGTGATTTCAATTATATGTAACGCATCTTATTTGTAAAATTGCAAGGGGAGGCTGTTTTGAATGTTAATTTTTTTCCCTTTTAATATATGTACTTGACCGATCGCTTGTACACTGTTCTGCGATATATAGATATTGTAAAAAAGGTATAAAAAGATGGCTCCCCTATTACAGGGTGTAATTGGAGTACGAATATTACCGTTCTGCAGGCCTTTGTTATGTATTGTCATGCGAGGGCTCATTGGGCAAAGGAATGGTGCTCAGCCCTGATTCATTGCTCATTCATTTGGCAGCGATTGCAGCAGCCTCTAACAGCGGAGACAGAAGCTGTAACCTGCCACGTTTGGAGTGGGCCTAGTGCGAGATACTCCCTTACCAGCATTATGGTGTACCAGTAAATCAAATATCGTTAAAGCTAGATTCAAATCTACGCTGAAGGTTTCATTGCAGAGGAGAATCAGGTTCTGTTTGGTCAACAGTTACCAATGGTGCCTGGCTGACCCCATTGACTACAATGAGGTTCATCGCGTTTTTTACGGCAATGTCAATCATTTGACCAGAGAAAATAGTGCAGCATAACGTTTATTTTTTTTTGTCTTTTCATTCCCGACAGAACTTGCAACGGAGGTTCCCAACATAACCTCTGAAGCAAGTATGAAGGGGACCTAAAGGGTTAAGGGAATAAAGCATGTTGGATCTATGTTTTAACACAATTCTAATATACTGGAGTATATAGTTTTTTCCCCATGCCTAAAAATCTGCTCATGAATTCCTTCAATACTTTATACACACACCTGTATCCTCATTGTTGAAGATTCTTTTGTAAGGTGTCCAGTGCATGACTTGCCTGAGAGCATCATCTGTAGTCACGGCGGTGCCATCAGGATTCGCGTAAAATAGTAGCAAAGGCTGGTAATGACACCGAATGCACTTGGTGACTACATCTTTCCATTTAGTTCCAACCTAAATAAACAAAAACATTGAAAAAAAAAAAAAAAGCCCCAAATTGAAGATTAACATGAAAAATACACTTTGCTGTCATTTTTTTTTTTTTTTTTTTTTTTTTTTTTTAAATCCTTTGACTTACCTCTTTCACTGACGCATCATCAAATAAAACCCATCTGGCACTTTTTGTATGATAGGCAAAGGCACAATAGTGTCGGCTTGTATAGCAGATCATACCCACAAGGTAAAGTCTACTTTCTTTTGCTTGTTCATCGGTGACTCTAAAAAACAACTATGGAGAGGACAGGAATGCTTAAGTCAAATTAGAGAGAGGCCTCATTTATAGCAATATCTACAATAAATGTCTCTGTACATGTGCAAAAGAAATCTATGTTCACGATACAGAACTCCAGTTAAGTGACTGGAAAATAAGGATACATACCCCGGGTAAGTAGAGCTGTGTAGCCAAATTCCTAACAACATCTTCCGTTAGATCCGAGTTCTCGGAGTCCCACACCAGACCAATAGTTACTATCTCCGGACAGTTCATTAGCACCCGACGAATCTTGATCTTCTGTCCACAATTGCTCTAAATGAATACAGAAAAGGTCTTAGATATACACGAGAACACCACTTGGGTGAAGTCTGATCTCCTGACTAAAATGACTCTTTAGACTGCTTAATCCTTTCTGCACAGTGCTACACCAAGCTCACATTAACCACAATAACTCAGACCCAAGTCAATTAAAGAGAACCTGTCACATGGGTTATGCCCCCCTTGCTGAAGAAAGCACAAGCTAGTGTCAGACCTGCTGTTTCCAGCGCGGTGTCCCTTATTCTCTAAGAGTTATATAAAGAGAGTCAGGTTTTTCATGCCCCGCCTACCTGAGGCTAGTCCCGCCTACTTCACAACTGATAAACCTATTACTTTGAATAGGTAGAAACATGTGAATAACTGTCAGATGGGCGGTGCTAGCCTTTGGTGGGCGGGGCCAACACCAGCTCAAGAATAAGATTTGAGCATTAAATACTCTAAAACTCCAGCATCTTACAGAATAAGGGACACAGCGCTGGAAACAGCAGGTCTGACACTAGCTTGTGCTTTCCTCAGCAAGGGGGGCATAACCCATGTGACAGGCTCACTTGAAATACTTAGATGCTGTGATCAACACCCACAGCATCTGAACAGCAAGGTAGAGCTGCAGCACCCTCTTCCTTTGCCTAATGAAGGCCTGCCAGGATCGTACTGATTAGGAAGGGTATAATAGGAGATCAATTAAATGCCTATATGCTGCAGTATATAAGTATTGCAGTGTACAGCACAAGCAATCAAATTCTCAAGTCTCCTGCAGCATAAGGGGGTGATAAATATTTTTAACAACCTTTTGTTTTCTTCTTAAGGGAAAAGGAGGCTGGAACCCATATCAGAATTGTGTATGTTTGGTCGGTCCGCTTCTTGTTTAAAATAAAAATGGAATAAAGTTCCCAAAAAGTTGCATATACTTCAGACCAATATCAAAACAAAAAAAACAAAAAAACAAAAAAAAAAAAAAAAAAAAAAAACACATACGCCCTGCTCCGCAAAAAAAAAAAAAAAAAAAAAAGCCCTCACACAGCTAAATTAATGGGATATAAGAGGCTGGTCCAGAAGGGCTAAGAAGTCTCCTAGAACATCACAGTAATAGCATTTACAATATTAAATGATAGCACTTACAGGACACTTTCTATAGTCATCTGCAGTGTTGGCAGCCTGTAGCAACTCGGCAAACATCTCTGGCTTCAGGCGCTCATGTCTCTCCAGCATCCGATCAACTTCATTACTAGAGAAGACGTGGAAGGTGCACAGGTGTTAACGCCCCAGAAGAGAACACTTATTTTCTTTTACAATTCATTACCTGCTCAGGTTCTTATTACTATGGTGATCACTGATCCCTGGGGCTGTTTTTGTTTTCATTGGGGTTTTCTTTCATGTATATTAGGTGTACAGTGCAACAGATTATTATGTAAACTCATCCAAAAGTCTTAAAGGGGTTGTCCAACGGGAGAAAATTCATCTGAAATTGTGCCAGTGTGCTTAGTTAAAAAAAAAAAAAAAAAAAAAAATGTAATACTTACCTCCCCCTTGCTTCTCCAGAGCTCTCTGGGATCCACTCCTTTTCACTTCCAAGCGCTCATCCTGGCACACTAGGACGTAAGAGACTCTCCTGTGTGTCGGGATAAGAACCCGAAAGTGAAGAGGAGTGGATCCTGGGAAGCTCTGGAGCAGCAAGGGGAAGGCAAGTATCACTTATTTTTCTCCTCACGCTGACCCAATTTCAGATGAACTTTCTTCCACTTTCAACCCCAAGAAATGAATACAGAGCAAACAGGCAGATTGACAGTAATACTGTGTCTCACCCTAACCCTGTGGTGCCCCGATGTGTGTGGTGGCATTCTTTTGCCATTTGGCTGCTGCAGGCACTTTCTACAGACCAGAAAACACATGCAGAATTTTTCCACCATAGACCAAGTGAAAAAATTAAAGGGGTTCTCTCACTACATTGATTCATCTTCCCTCAGTCCTGTTTTCTTGGTTTCATTTTGAATTCAGGGGCTGGTTTACTGGCTCCTACTAGGCTGCAGTAGAAGCCAGGTCTGTAGCTATAGCAACAGGTGTTGCTATATCAGGAGAGATCAAACAGGTCTGTAGCTATAGCAACCACTTCTGGCAGCCTACAGTATATGGAGAGATAGAACAGGTCTGTAGCTATAGCGACCCGAGGAGCTGATGCAGCCCATACAAGAGGGGATATCTAGGAATAGGTAGGACATTGTTAATGGATATATATTGCAAAGTGACTAGTTTTTGCAAGATATTTAACATAAAAATCAATCCTTGTAGCGAGACAACCCCTTTAAGTGTTTGGGAAAACCCAAATCTGGATTTTATTATTTGGCAAAATTACTCTCAAAGCAAAGAGGGAGCTTTATAACCCTCCCCCCTCCCAATAGATCTGAAAGGAATCGATAACAGCATCTTCTACTTGTCATATAACCATCTACAGCCAACAAGTTGATCACAAACATAAAAGCCCAATGTGAATGGGTACGTGGGAACCTGCTTGAAAGCAACATGAGACAAAGCCTTTATATATCCTCACCATACAATTACATGTGCTCATTTCTTGCAAAGGTGAGAACACATCAGCATCCCCATGCTCTAGCTCAATTGCAGGGCGCTCACTCATTCAGACATGACGTAAGTAGAGGTTTTTTTTTTTTTTTTTTAAACTGACACTAAATGAGATTTTCATTCCGAAAGTCAGATGTTCCAAGCGAACGGCTCGTGTTAGCTTATACTAAGAGGCAGCACAGCAGCTTAAAGAAAGAACATCTGCTTGTGTCTGGAACCCTGGGCCCAAATAATATGGTGCACTTACAGCTTGAGTCACAGTTCAAAAGGGCTGCAATTTAAATAAAACATTAACATGCTAAAATCCGCCCACGCCTCGGCAACTGCGCATTATTTATCGCAAGATTGGAAAAACTTTTCCCAACAAAGCTTATAATGCCTCTGACTCACTGAAAATAAGAATGTGGAGCGAAGTCATTTCCTGACACTCGTGGCTGAAACAAAGCGAAATGCGTTTGACATGATGAATTTGAAAATACTAGATACCGGAGAAACGCTCTTTACCTTCTCAATAATAACATGTCACTTCCAAAAGCTCTTAGCTCTCTATTGTGTGTGTGTTACTTAGCCTAATGGGAAGTTTTTACACAGCAACAATCTCTGCAAACTCTCAAGGAAATGCAGTGTACAAGGTGGCGATACATTCCACCCTCCTTCACCATCTGAGGTGCCACAACTTATAGCAGACCTGCACAACTTGGCAGTAGGTGGGGGCTAAACTTTTGGGCCATGGCTCCCTTCCCACTTCAGTAATGCCCCTGGACTGCTTGGGAAACCCCATTTTGGGACTAAGGTTAGACAATTTCTGCCAGTTGTGAGACCCTAGAGATCCTTTTATAAGTTATGCTGGCCTGTCTTAGGCTAGATCCACACTGCATCAGACAAAACCCGTCGAAAAGTCGTCCGTTACTTTTCCGATGCACTTTTCCGCGGTAATTGTTACTGTATTTGGAAAAAACGAGCTTAGATCTCGTTTATTTGCCGTCAGCCCATACAAGTGATTGCATGGGAAACAGACGATAAAACTCAAAATGCCGGCGTATTTAGCAACCAGTTCCTAAATACATCGGTGTCAGAAAACCAGCAGGAAAGAAAAACAAAAAACGACCTGTGTGTTTTTCTGTTAATGTCTATGGACTTGCAAAACGATTGGATTTTCAGCGCTTTTAGAATCCTATAACCACCGAAAATATGATCGCTTTTGTATGCTGTGTAGACATAGCCTTAATGTAACATTCTCACATGGCATCACCAAATAGGATAAAAACAAACTGGAAGCAGCACTAAGACAGACACGTATTTTAAAGGGAATGTGTCATCAAAAAGGACTTATTGTTTAACTCACATTTTTATGTGAAACACATTTAAGAATTTTTGGTTATATATTTTTTTAATTTTCCATATCGCTTTCAATATTTTTAATAATTCTTAAGTCCTGCAGTTTTCACTTTGGTCGCAAAGCCTAATAGTCTGACAATTCCTGTTCTGTACAGAAAGATTCTCAGTTGTCTGCTCATTATCAGCACAAAGAGGGTCAAACTGAAAGGAGACACCAGTGTGAATAAATAACACAGGATCCACCAGTCACAATGTGAGATGTCACAGTTCACCCTTTCACCTCCCTGCACAGTGACTTCTTCTCAGGTCAAAGAGCATGACTAGAAAACTCTCCGATAGAAGTGAATGGGACTGAGTCAGTCTTAAATCTTCTATGTGCATGAAGCTACTGTAAAGCTTCTCTCTGACTGCTGTTAAAGCAGTGCAAACAAGGCCTAGTGGCCAAATTGAAAACTGCAAGATTTAAGATTAAAAAAATATAAACATTTTAAAAAAAAAATTCCTAAAAAAATGTGTTTAATATAAAAATGAGACTTAAAGAATGACTCATTTTTTGATGACACTTTCCCTTTAAATAGTACTTTAGTTTCCTAGCCTAAGGATGCTTTTACACAGTGAATTTTTTGTGTGTGTTTTACTTACAAAAACACACAGCATTAAACAGCCTTCATTGCTGTGTATTTCTGCAAGTTAAAAAAATGAACCAAAAAAAGGTACTGTGTAAAAGAACCCTAACCTTGCGCAAAAATGACACAGGTGTTGGTAAACTGACTTGGAAGCACATTTGGCTCTGACAGCACCCAACATGAAGCTTCCAATGATTGGCAGCTGTAGATAGTATTGTGCACAAATGAGATTGCTTATATATATTTCAGTTCCATATAAATCTATTAAAAGCCCTTTCACATGCGGCAAATACCATATGACTGGCAGTATTCTCCAGGGTTAGTCACCATGACACATCAGCTAGCTCTGTCAAATTTGAGACTTTTCCACACTCTGGGGCACATTTATTATGTGGCGGTATTTGGGTTCAATTTGTGCCTAAATACTGGCCAACATACTTTCCACCACATTATAGGTTTGAGACAGTTTTTAGACACTCCAGCACCGCATCTGACAAAAGAGATGTGGCCTAAGTAAAAAGGGCGTTGCTCAACGTGCGCCAAAGTTCCAGCGCTATTAGGCTAGGTTCACACGGCTTAAATGCAGGGCGTAATTACGCCCCGCACTTACGCCGTGTGGACGGGGGCGGGGGGCCGGCCCATAGACTTGCATTACCAGCGGCGCGTATACGCCGCTGGTAATTCACATGTCAATTATCTCCCCGCCCGGCGGATTCGCCGAGCAGGGAGAGGAGACGTAATCCATAGTTCTCTATGAGAACTGTGGATTACCGTAATGACTGGGACGGATTCCAGCCCTAATTTGCACACTCCGGCGCGTAATTACGGACTAAAATACGTAAAATTTTAAGCCGTGTGAACATAGCCTTAGTGGCATAGAGTAAGCTTAGACCAGAAATTCTAAACATGCACCAGTCTGTCTTGTCTAAGCATTAGACTATTGAGAAATCTACCCCTCTGTGATTCTGTGTTTTTAAACTATCCATTTCATAGTCCATTGTATAGCTCCAAATTCTGATAGTGATCAACCACATAAACCAAGCTAAATGATAGAATTCTGGCGGCTTGTAGCCACCACTAGAGGGGGACAAAGATGTTTAAGCGTGGACATTCACATTTCGGTTTTAGATTTGGAGGTTTTATTGGGTTTTGTGTTACTGACTGTACATTTTTAGTAAACGTAAACTTTTTTTTGGCAATATCCTTCATAGCCTTTTTTTGCTTCACTAAATTTAATCTAATGTCAAACGTAAAAGCTAGAGTCACAATTAAAGATAACTGGCGTTTTTCATGAATAGATTCCTTCTTTTATCTACAACTTCCTAATTTTTAATCCTAAACTATTAAGAGGGCTTTAGAGACACCCGTAAATGAAGGTTATGAAAAAAGAAAAACAAGTTGCAGGATGCATCAAAGAAAAAAAGGAACATCCATAGATCTACACAAGTACTCCAGAAAAATAGGATATGAAGCCATGACTACTCAGGCATTCCAATCGGTCACCTCAAATCTCAGCATCAATGGGTAAGAATTATAACATGGCATATGGTGGGTGGTCATTGGTTAATATACATTTTTCTGGATAACTGTGTGGCTTCTAAGGCTATGTTCACACTGAGTACTGTACGACCCGCAATTACGCCAGTGTTCGGGAGCTCGCGCTCACGGGGCAGGGGAGTCGGCAGCCCGCCGGCCCCATAGACTGTCATTGACATGTCATTTATCTCCCCGCGTGTACAATACGATCGTATTGTACGCCCGGTAAGAGAAGGCGTAATCCACAGTTCCCTATGAGAACTGTGGCTTACCATAATGACTGGGGAGCATTTCGCTCATATTCGAGCACCATACGCCGCGAAATCCATGGCGAAATGTGTCCCAATTTAAGCCGTGTGAACATAGCCTAAGTCCGCCATGAACAACAAATCCCTTCAGTCACCTGATCTTCAGGGCTAGACCCAGAGCGGTTTCCTGTGTGTAAAGACATGTTCTGAGCTTCCAGTCAAACACGTAGTGCAGAAGTGCCTAACTTTGTTTTCATTTTATTATGTAACATTTAGGCCTCGTTCACACGGCTTATTCTGCCGCGTATTGGCGCCGTTCTGCGCTTCAGTACGGCGCCAATCCGCGGCAGCAATTACGGTAATCCACTGCTCTCATTGAGAACAGTGGAATCCGTCGCTCCTCCCCGCTCGGCGAATCCGCCGCGGGGGGAGAAAGTGACATGCACATTATTTACGGCGTGTACGCGCCGTAAACAATGCATTGTCTATGGGGCCGGGAGCGGCGCCCCCGCCGCGCTCCGGCCCCGCCCCCGTCCCACCCCTTATTCACGGCGGATTTGTGCGCTCAATACGGCGCACAAATCCGTCGGGAATAAGCCGTGTGAACACTGCCTTATGCATTGATGTTTATTGCATACAATGACACTATAGATGTCATTAACTGTATCAGATCTGTGTTTGTCTTCGGGCTGTATGTGGTCTTGTATCCTTTTGGTTTACAAGAAGGTTAAGAGGGTCAAGGTTTTAGCATAAGACTGAATTAAAAAGGACCAAGTTATTCATTGCAAAGACACTACAATATTTTAAATGGAGTGGGCCAGCAAGTGTTAAATAGACCTATAACAATGCTTATCATTTTAAAGGGGTTCTATCACCAAGGCTTTTTATTCCTGGCTTGTCCTGCTTAAGCTTTCAGTGTGTTCAAAATGGGGCGTGTATGATTTCTTTGAACTGCATCATGTGACATAGCAGGCTTGACATCACCATATCTTTCCCCACAGTGTGCTCACGCTAGTCAAACAAAGGTCTGTTTATGTAAAGAGCTGTGAGTAGCTACAACTTCTGCTTTTCAACATAGCAGTCCTAGGTTTAAATCCTTGAATGGACCAAATGTGGATTTTTTTTCTCAAAACACATACTTGATTGAGGGTTTTTTCTATTTATTTTCACTGTTTAAGTACATAGAACAGGAGTAGAATGACAGAACCAGGGGTTGAACACTCACTCAGCAGTGGCTGTGTGCGATTACTGAGGAGCTCTCGTTACTGGTTGTACCCCCTAGAGCACAGGTGTCAAACTGCGGCCCTCCAGCTGTTGGGAAACTACAACTCCCATCATGCATTTGTATAATCTATAACAGTGGGCCTGATGGGAGTTGTAGTTTCTCAACAGCTGGAGGGCCACCAGTTTGACACCCCTGCCCTAGAGACTACCTGTACACTATGGATCACGAAGGTATCGGCTGAAACAAAACGGACACAGAATTTTTAATAATGAACATGATTATAATTAAAATTTTCAAGCTTTCCGCATCGATTTTCCTGAGTGTTAAAACACCTTTAAGGCTATGTTCACACAATGTATTGTGGCCCGTACAGTACATCGTGCCTTTCGGGAGCTCTCGCTGATCAACGTGTACTCCCGTGGCGCAGAGGGGCGGCAGCCCGCCAGCCCCATTGACATTCATTGCTCGCGGTGCGTATTTGCCACAAATAAATGACGTCACTTCTCCCCGTGCGTACAATACAACTGTATTGTACGAGCGGGGAGAGCAGGCATAATCCATAGTTCTCTATGAGAACTATGGATTACCATATTTTTGGCGCGCATGTCGCCCGTATTAGAGCGCAAATACACGGCGAAACGTGCGCCGAAATTACCCCGGGTGAACATACCCTAAGGCTTACCCTCATCAAATTTAGGAGAGGTATGTTAAATACTTACCAAAGTGCAGTAGTGGAAATGTAGCGTACAAACTCCGTAAAAGGCAATGGATCAGATGATGCTCCACAACTTCGACACACACACTATGCAGAAATCAAACATCATTAAGACGTTGAAAAAAAGGGACAAAATATTTGCAATCAGAATCTTAAAGCAAACTGTACCTGCTCATAAAGAGTCATCGCAAACTTTTGATGGGTAATGCAAGATTTTGAAGTGCACATATCACCCTCACTATTTGGCACGATATGGAAATGTATTCGCTGTAGGATATTTTCCTAAAGTGGCACACAATAGAAAGAAAGAAAAAAAAAAAAGTTACTGAAAGCACTGAAGGTGAACAGATAAATGAGCAGCTCTTCATGCAAACCATCATAATATGAAACAATGTGCCACAAGAAGCACACACACACAAAAAAAAAATTGGCTGCCAATTTTTTGGCTGTAGGAATAGTACAAAATATTAGCCTAGATTAAAGATATATATATGTGCTGCTGCCATTGCTGGTACACCGATGTCAAATGTACCAATCTGCTCAGCTCTTCCTGTCCTAAAACATGCTACCAGCAGATCATATAGCAGTTTTAATGTGACAGGTTCACTTAAGAATGGAAAAGAGGCAATGACTGTCCCACATCAGGCACCTGGAGAGCAGATGGCCATTTAAAAACTAGCAGTGCAGAAATACAGGTATTTATGCGATATTTCATTATAGTATAAAGGGGTTGTTAAGCAAATAAAAAATTGTTCATTGGGGCCAGTGTGGGTTAAAGGGAGAGGGTTTTGCTTCCCTACAAATCACCCATTGCTGCTGCTACGGAGAGTCACTCCTCTTGACTTGTGGGTTCTAATCCCGACATAAAGGAGTGTGAGCCTCTCCTGTATGTCGAGACAAGAACCCGGAAGTCAGGCGGAGCGGAGAGGCAGTGGACCTGCAGGCAAGTATAAACTTTTTTTTTTTTTTTTTTAAGTTTAAGTTTCTTACCCATCCTGGCCCCAACAATCAATTTTTATTTGAACAACCGCTTTAAAGGATCAATTATATTAGGGGGAAAAAAAAAAACCACAGTAATACTCACAAAGCACTCAGCAGCATCATCCATTAGGCCAGTTGGAAGCGATGCTCATCTTTAAAGCTTTCGGCAAGGGCAAGCCTCATGGCATCGGAAGGAAGCACCTTCTCCCGACTAGTTTGAAACTGAGAGAATATGGACTGTGGGCGGGAAAAGCAAAAACATCAGCGTTATCATAATAAGAGGTTACACTGCAACAGAGAAGCCGCTATGTTTTTTTGCACCCCAATAATTTATTACATTTATCTGCAGCCCTATAGAACACCCAGATTGGTATAGAGTTACAGATCCTGGCAAAATCCCATACACCAACATACATACATACAGTAGAAAGTGGGGAACACGTTAAACAGATTTTTTTAAAAAAAATTTGGGATTTTTTTTTAATTTTCCATACCACTTTCAATAGTTTGTTTTGTAATTCTTAAGTCCTATAGTTTTCACTTTGGCCACTAGGCCTAATAATAGTCTGACACTTCCTGTTCTGTAGAGAAAGATTTTCAGTAGTCTGCTCATTATCAGTAAAAGCAGGATTACACTGAAAGGTGACACCAATGTGTATAGATAACACAGGATCCACCAGTCACAATAGGAGATGTCACAGTTCACCCTCTCCCCTCCCTGCACACTGATTTCTTCCCAGGTAACAGAGCATGCCTAGAAAACTCTCCAATAGAAGTCAATGGGACAGAGTCATTCTTAAAGGTGTTGTCTCCCTAAAAGGACTGCTTTTCATGTTAAAGGTCTTGCAAAAACAAGTCACTTTTCAATATGTGTCCATTAATAGTGTCCTACCTATTCCTAGATATCCCCTCTTGTATGGGCTGCATCAGCTTCTCAGGTTGCTATAGCTACAGACCCGTTTGATCTCTCCTGATAGGCTGCCAGCACTGGTTGCTATAGCTACAGACCTGGCTTCTACTGCAGTCTAGTAGAAGACAGTAAACACAACCCTGAATTCAAAGTGAAACCAAGAAAACAGGACTGAGGCGAGATGAGTCAATATAGTGAAACAACCCCGTTAAGGCTCCTATGTGCATGAAGCTGCTGGAAAGTATCCCTCTAACTGCTGTTAAAGCAGTGCAGGCAAGAATATTGTCCCCACAATTATATATAGACGACTGAATTGAGAAATCTACAATCAGAGAAAAAAAAAAAAAAAAAAAGAAAAGCTGGCAATAGGTTTGTATTGGCAGTACACTAATATGCCACCCATAGACACCGGCACAGCCTACTAACCAGAGGAGCGGGCAAAATGCTCCTAGTCATGGATGCCCTGTGAATCACTGGGTAAACTATTGTTTATGCAAACACATTCATGCTCTTATATGGGGAACAGGACAGCCCATTCCAAGAAGATGGGCGGCAGTCCATCCGCGTATTACAGATGACTGAAGTGCCTCGGATATTGCTACGGATTTGCTGGGAAGAATCACTTCAGCTAGGTGGACTGTTTTAGTAACACATTTTCTCTGATGCTCAGGGACTGCAGTTTCATGAATGAATGGGAGTGTGACAGCCATGCATCCATATGGCTCGAGACCAGCAATTGGGAACAGAGTTTTGTAGAGGAGCTCCACCTATACAATCAACAAAGAAAAGCACAGTGCAGCCGACCGTATGTTGCCACTTTTTTGCGGTCACCATTTAAGCCCCCCACCCCCACCCAAAAAAAAAAAATAAAATAAGAAGACCCCACAGCAACACACTGGTTGGTAGGGAGGAGCTGTCAGATAACACATAGAGTTGGTAATTTGAGAGCCCAAAACACCACGAGTCATCTAATCAAGTCAAAACTAGACTGGCATGGTGCTAGCAGTAGTATAGCCACATCACTGGACAACTTCTTCAGCATACTATATAATATGCAGTTGTAACGTATATATTACATACCATACTGGCAGAAACATTTATCACAACAGGAAGTATCATACCATGCAAACTATTCTAGTAAATGACTTCCAAGTGAATAGAACAGGATACCTGGACAGATGAAAGTAGCAGGTTTGGTCATTTTGCCCTCCAAAGTAAAGGAAACCTGACAGAAGCAAACATCAGCCGACTCCCATCATGAAACCTGAAATGTTATTAACCAATTGAAGGCCGAGTCACATCTGTTTGGAACCTCCATTGCAGAGGCGTGACCGGACTTGTTAAAAAGAGTTTTGCCACAAAGGCATTTTATTCCCGATTTGTCCCACTTCAGCTTTCAGTGTGCTCAAAAGGGACGTGTAGGTATTGTTTGAATTACATATCATGTGACCCAGCAAGCTTGACATCACCTTGCCTTTCTCCAATGTGCTCACTCTAATCAAACAAAGGTCTGTTCATGTAAAGAGCTGCGAGTAGCTACAATGTAAATGAGTGGTTAACACTAGGGGGTCCTAGGTTCAGATCTCAGCAGTTTAACATGAATTTTGTTTTCTCAAAGCACATACCTGGTTGAGGTTTCTTTTTACTTTATTTATTTGCACTTTTTGACTAACTACTAAGGGTGCCTTCACACGGAGTGTTTTTGGTGCGTTTTTGACACTTTTTTGTGCAAAAAGGCACAGCAATTAATGCTGTACAGTACGGCACAAAAAAATGCATCAAAAAACGCACCGTGTGAAAGTACCCTAAGGAGTACAGGGAACAAGAGTAGAATGACAGCACCTGGTGTCGAACACTCACTCAGCAGCGAGTGTGTGTCATTGCTAGGCAGGGAAGTGACTGACAGTAGCTGCCCGAGAGGATAGGAGATGTTTGAGCATTTGCGGCCAGGACTGAGGAGCTCGCGTCACTGGCGATATCCCCTAGAGACGAGCTGTATACTATGAATCACTAAGGTAGTAGCTGAAACAAAAATAATACAGAATTTTATAGCATGATGAATGGTGAAAATGTTATTTAATTTGCAAACCTCTCACGTGAATTTTACTTTGTGGCAAAATCCCTTTAATGACCACCGCCCGACTAGCCGTATTGATTACAATGAGGTCTGTCAGGTTTCTGTCGCAGAGCCCATCATTTTAACAGAAAAAAAAAAAAAAGAAGTAGTGCTGCATAGTATGCTATGGTTTTTGCCACTTGACAATTGGTGACAGAGGTTTCCATTGGAACCGCCAATGCAGATGTAAACCGGCTCTTACTTTATTTGGAGCAAACCTGGTTCCAGCCTCTCGAAAACCTTTCAGCTGCTAAAACCCAGACTAATCCTGATTATTTGTTGTCTAAAAACGTCAAAGACACAATTAGCCCTTCATTCCGGGATGTTTTGAGCCAAGGCCCGACTCGTAGTCAGAATGCAGGACCAATTTTGTCTTTATTTGTTGCCTTAAATTCAAACTTTGGATTTTAGCAGATAATGTTTTTTTTTTTTTTGAGTTGCTAGAAAAACGTTTGCTTCTGGGGAAACAGGATCGCAGCTTATGTGGGTCTCTCTGTTCACTGCTCATGGCTGTGCTGCGTACAACAGAGCAAGTGTACTCTGCTTTAGTCATCTCTCCCACAAAGAAGAAGCTGCAAACGTGCGGCCATCTAAGGCAATGTCCCCACTGCACGGGTTTTCGGCCGGTTTTTCAGCCAGTTTGCAGTTTTTCAGACAGCCTGAAAAACCAGCCGAAAATGAGCACAATTGTGCTCTATGGAAAACCCGTACAGCAGTCCCCACTGCACGGGTTTTCCGTCGGGCGGTTTTGTCGCCGGCGGACCAGCGACAAAACATTGAACATGCACAATCTAACGTCCGGTTTCCGGACGGAACATGTGCATCTCAATGGGAGGGGGGAGGGCTGTCTCCGCTCATCGCGGAGAAAAGCCCCCCCCCCCCCCCCACCCGCGGCCGTGGGGACGGACGCAAAACCAGACAAATACTGGTATTTGTCCACTGCCGGCTAAACGGCCCCTAACTGTTCTCCATAACCAGAATAGTGAGGTAATGCACATGCACCAAAAGCTGAACTGGGGAATGTTCAATGGCCTGGAGACCAGTATGTGCACTTGTTGTCCCCATTTAAAGGGGTTTTGCCACAATGTAATGTTGACGTGGGAGCCTCCAAAATGGGTATTTAGTCACTTTTCTAAATATATGCGATTACAAAAAGTGAAGCCTGTGAGAGCTACAGCATTGCTCAGTCCCCCTTGGTTTCCTGAAACTTTACATTAGACCAACCAGTACACTGACTGGAGCTGATCTGGCCACGCTTGCGTGTTTGCACTTCTTGTCTGATGACAGGGAACATAAATGAGCTTGCAAGGGGCTGGGGAGAAAGTGCAGTGTATGAGGCTTTTGGCTGTATAGACAATCCACTGGTTGTAATGTTATTATTTGAGTAAACATTGCAGACTCTCCCTTCTTCCTCACTCTCTGCACACCCTCCTCCCTCTCCCCCCTGCAGTGTTCATGATTTGTTTATCTTTTCTCCTATGCCAGATAAGAGGTAAGCAACTCACTTCGTGGCAAAACCCCTTTAACAACAAATCTTATAGTCTTCAGCGTAGATATGCCACACAGATCCTAGTTTAAAAATGTGTTAATAGATCCACCTACCTTTAAAGCACAAAAGATGCACGCTTCTCCTAGACAAACATGCCCAGTTAGCCCACGTAAACTGCGCCGAAAAATGTCCAACTGCCACAAAACCTGTAAGAGAGAATAGCAAAGTAAGCCAACACGAATGCTTATAGTGAAATTATAACTTCTAAAGCGATACCAGATGGAAATTTAGTAGATACCTTGCAGTGTCTAGAAGGCCCTGTACACACATGCGTCTTTCACACATACAGATTCCAGGATGTATACTGTAGTTAAAAGCAAAGCTGACAAATGAAAGAGCAGCATAGCAGCTAAGTTAGCGAGGCTCCTGGACACTGGGCGCTTGGATAGAAATTAAAGTGAATATTCCTTCTCGGATAATCTTAGCTAGGTACCAGAGCCCTGATCCCACTAGTGTATGGCATCCCTGCAGTAGTTATTGTAATGGACCCAGCCATGACACTCCGTCTCCCCCTGTATCGCAGTGGTATAAGCGGTACACGAGAGCAATACTTATGGTCAGGTTAGCGAATGGAGCATGTGGACAGGGTGACTACATCTACTGTACTATAGCCACCAACATATTTGGAGCCCACCACAAAAACAAGTCAACCTGTATCAAAAAGACATGTACTGGGCTGGACGGTTTACAGGAAGTCTCCTCCATCAATGCAGTAACAGATAGAGCTATAGCTCAAAATGAAAGACATTGTATAGCTTACTTGGGATATAAAACCTTAAAGGGGTTGTCTCACTACAAGGATTGCTTTTTATATTAAAGATCTTGCAAAAACAAGTCACTTTGCAATATGTGTCCATTAGCAGTGTCCTACCTACTCTGAGATATCCCCTCTTGTATGGGCTCCATCAGCTCCTCAGGTCGCTATAGCTACAGCCCCGTTCGACCTCTCATGATAGGCTGCAGCACTGGTTGCTATAGCTACAGACCTGGCTTGTACTGCAGCCTAGTAGAAGCCAGTAAACACGCCCCTGAATTCAAAATGAAACTAAGAAAACAGGACTGAGGTAAGATGAATCAATGCAGTGAGACAACCCCTTTAAAGCTACGAGACCAAACCTGAGGCTGCACAAAAAAAAAACTTGGAGAACTTTTCATCTTTTTTGTAACATTTCAGTCCTGCTGATGCCACTAGAGTGGTCCCACGATACAATATTTTCACCATACAACGGTCTTCCCTGGGACACTGTATCTTGAAACCAGACTCCCCATAGAATGTGACAGACACTGCTGATGTAATTCATGAAAGATGCAACCAGTGATCATGAACATTTCACTTGCAAGCCATCTGTATTAGTGAAGTGAATGCAGTGATTGCAGAGAGGTGCTAATAGACCGCCATGTCCTGTACTGCTCTTTACAGGTGCCAGCATGGGCACCAGGTGAGGACCGCATTTTCTTTTCTAGAGTACGTCTCAAAAAGCTCATGCCCTTAACATAGAAAGTGATTTCCAGCAGCTCGTTCTGATGTTAAATGGAAGGACTTGCTTTATCTGGATTATTAGGATGAATTTACGCAGCTTATTGCAGGCGTATAGTGGCGCATATTGCGCGTGCAGCTATAGAAGAATGCAGTGGCCAGCGCGTACTTCCAAAATGCTTAGTGCCGGCCCCTATAAACCTGTGTTCCCCGGCGCTAGCGCTGGGAAGTAGTGTCCGGTCATTTTTCTCCTGGTGCACGGTATGCGTCAGGGAATACGCTGTATTGCAGTGTAATTATATCGTGTAAACATACCCTTAGTTACCCGATTGTCATTTTTGGGCTTCAGCGATAATTACCAGTTTTCCATAGTTATGGTTTTAACCAGGCCTCCTCAAGCTGCAGCCCTCCAGCTGTTGGGAAACTACAACTCCCATCACTCCCACTGTTCTAGATTCTATAAATGCATGATGGGAGTTGTAATTTCCTAACAGCTGGAGGGCCGCAGTTTGAGGAGGCCTGGTTTTAATATACAATGGTTGTTCCAGAACCAAATAACATTGTGCAGAGGGAGGGAAGGGCCGTCACTCGTATTCCTCTCCACACGGAGCGCCATTCTGGTGATGCTCCTGCTAGTCCTCTTCTATTATCTGCGGTGATCACCTGACAATGCCCCATGTCACCGTTCAAAGCCACCACTTACATTATATCACTTATGTTAGGCGAACAAACCAACCACCAGAAGACTCAGGGAGGGGGCAGCAGCACTTAAACGCAGGTCAGTACAGAGGCGAGTGTTGCCCCTCCCTCCCCTCAGACTGTCTACACTGCACAGAAAAGAGTCCGTTTTTTCAGCGTTGTTTTCTAAAAACGCTGGAAAAACAACTGTAATCATCTCCCATAGACTCTAATGTAAAGCGTGCTGCGGTCTCCACTGAGCTTCTTTCTGCTCGTTTTTTTACTGGTCGTATTGTGCAACATGCTCTAAAAAACGCCAGAGCCGGGCGGAAAATTTACTACAGGAGTCTATGGAAAGCGCCGGATGTCTTGACGCGTTTTTTGCCGCGATTTTTCAATGAAAACCTTCCCAGGAGACCCAAGTCCCACCTACAGTGGGTGTTAATAAAGGTTACAGGTTATCAAATTTACATACAAGTGTCTGATGTGTCCTTTTTGTACCTTTTGTAATAAAATGATCATGGTTTGGTAGCTAACTATTTTTGCAATATTCATATTTTTTAAGCTAAATTTTGTTTTTTTTTATTTTTAAGATTTTAAGCAGAATCTTTTTTTTTTTTTTTTTTTTTTTTTCTTAAGAATAAGCGCCAAATCTTTAAAATATTAAAGGATTTTGGCAATAAATCTTACTTAAACTTTTAGGAAAAATCCTTAAATAGTTCTTGAAAATAAAAAAATGAAAAAGAAAATTTATTGCCGCTAATAAAGTTACGTAAAGGATTTTAGTGCCAAAATCCATAAAAAAAACGGATTCTGGCACTAAAATCTGTAACAAAAAAAAAAAAAAAAAAAAGTATTTTTAGCAACAAAGGGAAGATAACTTTAGAAGAACCAAAATCCGCAAAGAAAAAAAAAACAAAAAAAAACAACTTTATTAGCGCCAAAAAGTTTTATTTCCTTGTTGCGATTTACTTTTTTTACGTATTTTGTTGCTAAAAATACATTTTTAAGCAGTTTTTTGCGCTAAAATACGGATTTTGTCGCTAAAATATATGTTTTTTATGGATTTTGCCGCTATTCAAGTTCTCACTGAAAAATACGCTTTTTACATTTTCTTATTTTAGCGCTATGGTATTATTTTTCCAGATTTTGGTACTAAAGTCCATTTTTTGGCGGATTTGTGTGCTAAAGTCTGTTTTTACGGTTTTTGACGCCAAAATCCTTAAAACAGATTTTTTGCTGCATAAGTGAAAGTGTGTTCGCGCCAAAAATCCATAAAAAAAACTTATTTTTGGCGACAAACACGATAAAACTTTATTAGCGCCAAAATCTGTAAAACTACAGATTTTAGCACCAAAAATCTATTAAAAATTTACTTTAGGGCCAAAATCCGTAAAAAATAAAAAAATAAAAATAAATTTATTTTTGGCGACAAACGCTAAATAACTTTATTAGCACCAAACTCCATAAAAAAAAAAAAATGGACTTTAGGGCCAAAATCCGTAAACAACCTTTTTTTGGCGACAAGCGCGATATAAAATTTATTAGCGCCAAAATCCGTAAGACAACTTACAAGATGACATATAAATGCAATGATGTGCTTTTCATCCCCTTTTGTAGGGTGGAGTCACATGCAACAGCTTAATTTATGCATACATTAAAAAACAGGCTTGAAGACTAGAAAAAAACGCTTGTAAAAAACGCAAATCGCGGCAAAAAACTGGAGTTTTTTCAGCTGCTTTTGACAGGCAGTGGAGAGAAAAACTCAGCTTCATGAACGTTTAGTCATTCGTTTTCAGGTCGTTTTTTGGCCACTGCAGGGGAGACAGAGCCTTACAGTCTTTGCAGCATACTGTTACTTGCAAACAACAAGGTGGAGGACACCATTAAACTTGAATTCTAATGACAGGCCCACGTTGAGATGAGAGAAAATTGCTTTTAAATCCAAATTATGTAACATTTCATATAACGTCTGCAAGGAAAATGAGATCAAGATCTGTCGGCTATAGGATGATACAGACAGCTGTGTGATCTATAGCCACATACATAACTATCGCGGATTATAACACACACAAAATAGATCAAACGAATAACCGGGTTCTCTGGTTTAGAAAAATTACTTTTACACTCTACTGCAGCCTAGTAGAAGCCAGTAAACACGCCCCTGAATTCAAAATGAAACCAAGAAAACAGGACTGAGGCGAGATAAATCTATGTAGTGAGACAACCCCTTTAACACCTCAAATTTAGACATACCTGTACGTCCAACCAGCGGAGAGGGCTCATGCTGAGCCTGCTCTATACACAGCAGGTATCAGCTGTTAACACCCGGCAACCGCTGCTTTGTGGGGGTTAAAGGGTTTGTCTCACTACAAGGATCGCTGCTTTTTAGGTTAAAGATCTTGCAAAAACAAGTCACTTTGCAATGTGTGTTCATTAACAGCATCTATCTATTCTGAGATATCGCCTCTTCTATGGGCTGTATCAGCTCCCCACGTCGCTATAGCTACAGAAAACAGGACTGAGGTAAGATGAATCAATATAGTGAGACAACCCCTTTAACTCTTCGGTATAAATCAGGGCTGTGGAGTCGGAGCCCAAATGGACCGACTCCGAAAATATATAATAAATTGGTCCAGTCAGTTCAATTGGCGAAATATGGCGAGCAGGGAGAAAGGGACATGTCAATAATTCACGGTGGTGTACGCGCCGTGGATAATGAATGTCTATGGGGCCGGCAAGCTGCCGTCCCCCCGCTGCCGAGCACACGGCGTAATTGCGGGCGAAATCCGTCCCGCAATTACGCCGTAAATAAGCCGTGTGAACATTGCCTTAGAGATATTGTCCATGTGATGGAAGTGATACCATTTCTCAGAACAAATTCATAGACTCACTCAACACATGTTATTCAGGACATTTTTGTTGAAAACCGTTTTCCCCCCACTTACTGCAGCGTTTTGCAGATTTACAATTTGTGTTCTAAAGTTGTATCCAAAACATTTTATTTTATGTTCTACCTAAATGGCTTAATTATTGTACCGTGTTTCCCCGAAAATAAGACATAGCAGAGATTTTGTTGAATTCCCTAATATAAGGCACCCCCCGAAAATAAGACATAGCGGAAATCATTAGAGGGTTGAAGAACCTGCACAGGGAGGTCATGTGACTGATGTCACCACAGGTCCTGAACATCCCAGGACAGTAGACAGAAAATACATGTAAGTAACAGAGGGAAAAGGGGAGAGAACAGAGCAATGATACTGACACACACATCTCACAGGATGGCTGATGGGGCATGCTGGGACTTATAGTTCTACAGGTCCCAGCATGTCACATTTGCCATCCTTTGAGATAAGTCACTGCAGCTGCCATAAAATGTCCTTTCCATACATATATCCTATGGTTTGTGACTCTAAACTTTGAGAATATATATATATATATATAATATATATATATATATATATATATATATAGATACACACACACACATAGCATGCTATAATCTATTCATAGAAAAATGAGACATGCCCTGAAAATAAGAAATAGTGCATCTTTAGGAGCAAAAAATAAATATTAGACGCTGTCTTATTTTCGGGGAAACAGGGTATTATAAGGTGATAAAAGCCTGATGTTCCCATTTTACTACAGTAAAGTTATCACTTAAAGGGGTTGTCTCACTACATCAATTCATCTTACCCAAGTCCTGTTTTCTTGGTTTCACTTTGAATTCAGGGGCGTGTTTACTGGCTTCTACTAGGCTGCAGTAGAAGCCAGGTCTGTAGCTATAGCAACCAGTGCTGCAGCCTATCATGAGAGGTCGAACGGGTCTGTAGCTATAGTGACCTGAGGAGCTGATGCAGCCCATACAAGAGGGGATCTCAGAATAGTTAGGATACTGTTAATGGACACTTATTGCAAAGTGACTTGTTTTTGCAAGATCTTTAACATAAAAAGCAATCGTTGTAGTGAGACAAAACATGCCCCATGTATGAGGGAGTTAGGAAAATCGAGCTTTGGCTTACTCCACAGCCCTGTAGTTAATGCTATATCATTTTTAAGTTGGTTTACTTTATGTCACTAACTGCACCAAATCTTTGGCGCACGGAAATGAAATGCACTTTAAGCTACACCCTTTTCCCAAAACACCACACCTCTTGTGGGCCTAAATGCAGAGGTGTCTAAAATACCTAATAAATGTAGGACATTATCTTTGGTGCAAACCGTGCCACTGAACTGATAAATATGCCCCACTCTGTCCTGAACCTATGGGGTGCAGTGGGGGGGCCTGGAAGGCGCTGGTAAATTACTTTGCAGTATTATTGCGAGCTATATTACAATAGGTTCATGGTGCTGGACGGTCTGAAAAAACAAGCTGGACATACAATACATTTTAAATTAATAACAGGAGGTTTTTTGCTATTTTCAAGCGCAAAAGACCCCTTTGGGGCCCTCATTTTTGACCTACCAGGGGAAATGGGACGAGTGGTTTAAACCAATACTACCGCCCTATAACAGCTAATTTGTTGATTGTCTGACCTGGTCATGCCTCAGCTGGTTACTACTAGCAGATTGGCCTTCTCGCTCATCGGCTGACCCAATAAAGAGCAGATGGCCTTATTGATACCGGATCACTTGTACGTTAAAGGGGTATTCCGCTATACAAAACCTGACTCCTACTGAAAGTGTGCGGTACAAAGTAAAAGTCTTCAATACATAGTCATTCAATATTTTTTGTAGGTTTTTGCTGCCACATAACCAATCACTGGCTCAAAATATGAGGTTTGTAGCTTGTTGCCAAGGGATACGACCTGTAGGTTAGCTTTATCTTTCTGGTCAGGCATCCCAAAGTTCCAGCACGGGAAAGGTGAGCTTGTCATGAAGTGCAGGGGTGCAAGTAGAAGCTAAAAAATAAGTGGGCTCAAAATTTGGGGAACACAAAGCAAATGAAAAAAGGTTGGGCCCAATGCTAGGGAACTATAGTCGGCCACTCACATGAGCTGCTAAAGTCACGGCCATTCTTGCTGCACGGTGCACGCCCATATTACGGGTATCCCACAGTTCTCAGAAACTATGGGTAGTTACACCTTCCGCCGATATTTGCGGGGGACAGATTTCGCCCAATGGGGGCGGGGGGCCCGGGGGGCTCGCGGCCCCATAGACATCATTTCACCACTTTTCACCCCTAAAAAAAGGACATGCCACTTTCTCCCCGCCCGGCGTATTCGCCGAGCGCGGAGAGGAGACGGAATCCATAGTTCTCTATGAGAACTATGGATTACCGTAATGATTGGGACGGATTTCCATACTGCAGCGCAAATACGGAGCGCAGTACAGCTGGAATCCGTCCCAGAATATGCCGTGTGAACAAGCCCCATGGATTACGTCTCCTCTCCTTGCACGCACAATATGGCGAGTGGGGTGAGAAGTGACATAATGCGTGTCTATGGAGCCGCCAACCCCCCCGGTGTAATTGCGGGGCGAAATACGTCCCGCAATTAAGCCGTGTGAACATAGCCTAAAGGTGGGCTAGGACTATGTAATGCTGCCTGAGAAATATGCAAATAGGCTCCATGGAGATCTCTGGTGCCTCCTTATGTGAAAAGCATCCCTTACAGTCACATCAGACAAACTGATGGTACATTCTCCAAAGCAGTAAAATGTTAAAAACGGTGGGGAGTGGGGTGGCCATGTTATTCCTTTCCTCCCTAAATTTCTATGAGCAGGGGGCCTAGTGGTAGTAAGACCTTTACCGGTCCAAGATTAATCACTATATCCAAAGGGGCCCCATCACCTCTCTGCACACATTTTAGTAAATCCTTGTATTCCCTGTGAAAAAACCAAGTCTGGAGCATCTTCTCTTAGGGCTCTGCTCTGTACCAGGCCTCTTATACAATGACTGGATGTTACCATTCCCCATAGGTGACTCCCTTCAGTCTGGCACATTCGGCACCGATTGGACGTCACCTTTGTTTGAAGGGACTACCAGCCCAACTGGGCCCACCTGGTTGTCAGTTGATTTATACACATTTAGGAGATATGTTCACACGGCTTATTGCAACGCGTCTAGTACCCGCTGCAATTCGCCGGGTGTTTGGGAACCATGCGCTGATCAGCACGTAATGCCAAAGCACGGGGGGCAGGCCAGGCGCCACCCCATTGACATGCATGGTCAGCGGCGCGTATTCGCCGCTAACAATTGACAGGTCAGTTCTCTCCCAGGGCGCACAATACAATTGTGGGGACAAAGCGTAATCCATAGCTCTCTCTGAGACCTATGAATTACCGTAATTGCGGTAATTAAGCCGTGTGAACATACCCTTATAAGAGAAGATGCTCCAGAATTGTAATATTAGGTGGAAAACAAGCATATCCTTCCAATAGCGCTCTGATTACCAAAGCATTTTAAGGCATAAATCTTAAAAGAATTCCTACCCCCCCAAAAAAAAAAAAAAAAAAATTCAGGGTTTTAAAGGGGGTTCCAATACCACTAACAGCTCGTCAGTCCAGCAGGGATGATAAAAGTAAAGTTATTGAAAAACGTTAATTCATTGCCATTAAAGTGTTTTCCTCACCACAATGATTCGTTTTTAACACATAAGGAAATGTAAATAAAGACCATTACCAAATACATTGCTGTTTTGATTTTGTTTTGCTCTGGAGATTTTATCTACTGCACACAAGTTTCTCTTAGTTACCACCACCGACCACCTCTCCCTGTTCTCTCTAATCATCTGATTTCTCCATGGTGACTCACTGCCTGACGAGCTTTACCTCTAGCACACAAGCTTGTTAAAGGGGTTGTCTCACTATAACAATTAGCTTTCAAAATGTAGGGAACAGTAAATAGAGATTTTTTCAAATATACTGCTTTGTTTATTTTTCTTTGTTGAGGAGATATAAATGATTTCATCAGCTCTGAGTGCGCTCAGGTTTCTCTAGGCTACAGCCCTCCTCTCCCCTGCCGTTTGTATTAATGATAGCATGTATTGACGTCGGCATACAGAACTGCCTGCAGCTTGAGTGTAACAAAGGAAACTAGTTACTACCATTTACGTTGGCTCTGAAGTTTCTCTGGACTTCAGATAAAACACCTCCAGCTCTCATGTCAGAGCAACTAGCAGATCTTTGAATAAGGAGCTCATATGCTAAATCACCCACAGCCTGACCAGGAAGAGATAGAATGCATGAATGAAAGCAGATTTGGGCTCTGTGAAACAGGGTGGTGAGACAACCCCTTTAATGAACAGTTCTAAACCTTAAAAGAGAACCTGCCACATAGTTAATGCCCGCCTTGCTGAGGACAGCACAAAATAGTGTCAGACCTGCTGTTTCCAGCGCTGTGTCCCTTATTCTGTAAGATGCAGCAGTTTTAGAGAATTTAATGCTCAGATCTGCAGTTTTCAGCCAGAAAAGAGTCCAGCTTATTCATGAGGGTTAGCCCCGCCCATGGCTAGCCCCACCCACCCATCTGACAGTTATTCATGTTTCTACCTATTCAAAGTGATAGGTTAATCAGTTATAAGGTGGGCGGGGCATGAATTAAACCATATCTGCAGATTTGAGCACTAAATACTCGAAAACTCCAGCATCTTACAGAACAAGGGACACAGCGCTGGAAACAGCAGGTCTGACACTAACTTGTGCTGTCCTCAGCAAGGGGGGGCATAAGCTATGTAACAGGTTCTCTTTAAAGCTCTGTAGATGTGTGCACTACAGATTATAGCACCCAAGTCACTGCAACAGGAATAGAATCGTTCACCTGCTACAGAACCACCCACAGCCTGACCAGCAAGCAGACTTGACGTCAACAGCGCTGAAATGAGTGGGTTTATAAGTTCACAAACATAGTGGACGACATCAAATTCTGATTACTTCAAACAACGTCCATGTATAGACATATTTAAACTTTTTAAAAATCTGTTTAAATAGGTCTATACATGAAGGTGTTTGAAGAAATAAATGAAGTAATCAGAGTTTGATGTCGTCCACTGTGTTTGTGAAATGAGATATGCCTATGGGAAAAAGGCTTTTGTGGAGACATGTAGCATTGAATATTTGCAAATAAGAGGACATTTTAATATATTATACTGGGTTTATAAGTTACCAGTCACGCTTCACACGAATCTGCAGCCAACCCCAAGCCGCAGCGGCCATGTACTGTATATCCAGCAAGAGACTACTGTGGTCTGTAACTGGCTGCAGGGTAGGGGAAGCTTCAATGGTAACATCTGCCAGAATCACTGGGACTCGCTGCAATGTTAGAACAAGCGGGCTTACAATGTAAGAGTGTTCATGCTACGTTAATGCACACGTTGCAGGTACCTGTCAGGGGGTACCATGAAAAAAAAAAAAAAAAAGGGACTCCTGCAGATACAGCAACGCAGCGGCCCCATAGAGGACGATACCCCAGCGTGGGCTATGCTTGCTCTATGTCCTGCTGGACACAACAATAATAGCCTATGCTATTGAGTCCCATACAATAAGCGTATGCGTTGGGAAATAGAGCAAACTTATCACATGTCTGCTCTTATCTTCTATGGGGGCGCCACAGCCATGTTGTTGTATGGGCTTGTTCACACGACGTTTCTGTGATCCGTGATTAACATTGCCTTCAATGGCAAAAGTGCATCGCGGTTCTCACGGGAGATCGGCGATGCGCTTTTGAGAGCTCTCCTGCGCTGCGCTTTTCACATCCGCTTTAAAGGGAATCTGTCTCATAGGTTGTGCCCCCTTGCTGAGGGCAGCACAAGCCAGTGTCAGACCTGCTGTCCCCAGCGCTGTGTCCCTTATTCTGTAAGATGCTGCAGTTTTAGAGCATTAACACCTCAAATCTTACTTATGAGCAGGTGTTGGCCCTGCCCACCAAAGGCGAGCTCCGCCCACTGACAGTTATTCACATGTTTCTACCTAATAATCTTTATTTATATAGCGCCAACATATTTCGCAGCACTTTACAATGTAGAGGGTATAATTACAGACAAAAGACAGACATTACACAGTGAAAGCTACTTACAGGTGAGACACAAGGTGTGAGGGCCCTGCTCGCAAGAGCTTACTACCTATTCAAAGTGGTCAGTTGAGGTGGGCGGGGCTAGCCTCCGATTGGCCGGGTTTGAAAAAAGCTGACTCTCTGAAGGACTCTTCGTATGACTCTTCTGGCTGAAAACTGCAGATTTGAGCATTAAATACACAAAAACTCCAGCATCTGACAGAATAACGGACCCAGCGTGGAAACAGCAGGTCTGACACTAGCTTGTGCTGTCCTCAGCCAGGGGGGCAAAAACTATGTGACAGGATCCCTTTAAGAATTGACATGTCCATTTTTATTGCGGTTTACGCAAGTGAAAGCCCATAGGAGATAATGGAGTCCGCTTTTGGCACCTGTCCAAGAGCGCTCCACACTCCGGGTACGTATCAGCTGCGCTTTGCATCCTAAAAGCGGATGCGAAAAGCGCAGTTGGCGGCCGGACGGATCGGCGGCTGGACAGGTGAGGTGCTGTAGGGGGATGGTGAGAAAGAGAGAGACACAGAAAGAAAGAGAGAGAGACATCTGGAAAGCGGATCCGTAAAACGCAACTAGAAAAGCATACAATACGGATCCAAATAAAATATCAACTGTTGCGTTTTTTGGATCTGCTTTACGGATGCGCTTTTCACTCCTCAAAAAAACAGATCCGTAAAAAGGATGAAATACGTCGTGTGAAGAAGCCCTGAGGTGGTACCCCGACCGCACCGTATGCGTTAAGCTAGTGTGAAGACACTTTAAGGCGGTCTTTTTCTTCTATTTTAATCAGTAGCTAGCCCTTTAAAACCTAACGTTTAGCTTAAATGTACTCAATAGCCTACTTGTTATCATCCTCTGACAGATTGATGAGCTGCTGGTAGCTTTGGCACACCCCTTTACCCTTCTGTGAATTGACTACTTCATACCACACCACAGCCTTGCCATGGCCGTTTTCTCCTCAAACAGTAGCCACTCATAAAAGCTCATGTTTCGCACTTCCCCTGCCGCCTACAGGTATCAATCAAGTAAAAAAAAAAAAGGGGGGGAAGTGAAACTTCTCGCAAATCAGTGCCCAACGTCAATGATTGACTGTTGGCCTTATAAGGAACCAGCAATGCCTAAAACCGAGCCGTCTCCATTCTCCTGGTCACAACAAGCACTCTCATATCGAAAAGTAGTTTGGTTTTTTTTTCACTCTCATAAAGGAAATGTATTTCTGAGTCATTTGGAGTTCAGAAGCGTTTCCTTCCTCCTTTTAATAGGTCCCCTGGTGGCTTTTATCTACAGCTCGGAGGAGACTTAACCTTTTAAATCAGGAATCTTCCAGCCTCAAACCAGATATTTTCAGTAGTAGAAGAATTTCTCTTGTTCAGGCACAAAAGTAAAATCAGATTCTACTGCACGTTCAGAAACACTTTGGATAATTACAATAATGCTTCCCATTTTCTTCTTTCACTGACAGCAGTTACAATCGCTCTGCATAAAAGGACAGTGAGATGTGACTTCGCCGCCGCTCATCTACCCTGGCACGGGCCAATTAAACATTGTGGCACAGTTATTGCTTGCATCAGATCACTCCACTATCGAGGTCAATGGATGCACATGCCGCCCCGATTCCTTCTGACAAATATACAAAGGGTTGTATAGGCCGTGCTGCTTGAGGGTCTTAAAGGGGTTGCCTCACTACATTGATTCATCTTACCTCAGTCCTGTTCTCTTGGTTTCATTTTGAATTCAGGGGCGTTTTTAAACTGGTTTCCCACTAGGCTGCAGTAGAAGCCGGTCTGTAGTTTATAGAAACTAGTGCTGGCAGCCTATCGGGAAATAGATCAAACAGGTCTGTAGCTATAGCAACATGAGGAGCTGATGCAGCCCATACAAGAAGGGATATCTAGGAATAGGTAGGACACTGTTAATGGACACACATTGCAGAGTGACTTGTTTTTCTTTAATATAAGAAGCAAACCTTGTAGTGAGACAACCCCTTTAATAAGAAAAAAAAAATAACCACAGGGGTCATCTCTAGGGTCCAGTCAGCTACATGGCATTGACTATAGCAGACACGCTCCTTCCCCATGTTGTCATCCAGGCTAAGATACAAACATCACAGATCCCAACAGAAGTACATGGACACAAAGCAACATGGAAAGAATAGAGCAAAGCCTCACAATGTATTCGCCGAGCAGGGAGAGGAGACGTAATCCATAGTTCTCTATGAGAGCTGTGGATTACCGTAATGACTGGGACGGATTCCAGCCGTATTGCAGCGCAGTACGGCTGGAATCCGTGCCCGAAATAAGTTGTGTGAATGGCTCCTTTGACTCACTCTCTCCCCATGTTTCCATTTATTTTCCCTGCTGGGAAATTTTGTATTAAAATTTTAAAACAGCAAGCAATTAAAAAAAAAAAAAAAAGTTTAATTCAGACATAAAAACCTCCAGCTTGTACGCACAGCTCCATCAAGGGGCGCTCTAACTTTTGCAGCATTTTTTTCATTCCACTCTATCTAAAAGTGGAAATGAAGCAGCTTTGCTCATAGTCTTCATTAAAAGCCACGTATGATCTGATTAGAACTACAGGATTTCTGCATTCATTTATCGAGCACCTGCATCCTGTGCAGCGATTGTTCCCTATAAGGAATCAGAAAAAGAAATAAAATGGGGAGAACATAAACTCCATGCAGATGTAAACAGGGTTTATAACCAGGACAAGGCAACAATGCTGGAGGGAGACATCTACATAGAAACTGTATTTTTACTCAAGACCATGTTAACACTGGACTCAACAAATGTACTTCATTAAAATAGAATAATTCGTCAATTCAGAAAAGAAAATTTTAAAGGTTTAAATTGCAGTGAACTAAAGGATCAGCACAAATTCACCAAAGCCCATATAATGTGTCAACCATTCTCAATGTGTAAAATTGCCCATAATCCCTTATTTATAGGGATTACATATACATAAGAATACATACATAAGACTAGGTCTACACAGCAATTTGAAAATGCTGGCCAAAATCCGACAGCATTTTCACATCACTGGACCGCGCTGCACTGGCGTTTTCTTGCGCAATAAAACACGGGCAGTTTTCGGATTTCCAGCGGCCCAATAGATGCACGGGAGTCCGACAGCGGTATATACATAACCTCAGTAAAAAAATAAATAAAATAATAGGCACGGATTTTCTATTGTACTGCACAGTGCTGTCGGATTTTGACTCTGTAGACATAGCCTAATGCTCCTCAATTAATAATGCACAGCTTGTACTAAGGCAATGTTCACACTGCTTATTGCCGACGTAATTGCGGGGACGGATTTCGCCCCGCAATTACGCCGGCAGCTGTGCAGGGGGGGGGGCCGGCATAGACACTCATTATCCACGGTGCGTACACGCCGTAAATAATGTGCATGTCACTTTCTCCCCCCGCGGCGGATTCGCCGAGCAGGGAGAGGAGACGTAATCCATAGTTCTCTATGAGAGCTGTGGATTACCGTAATGACTGGGACGGATTCCAGCCGTACTGCAGCGCAAATACGGCACGCAGTACGGCTGGAATCCGTCCCAGAATAAGCCGCGTGAACGAGGCCTTAGCCCAAGTTCACACGGCTTTAACCTGGACATATTTCAGTCCGTAATTACGGGCTGAATACATCCTAGTAACTACGGGTAATCCACAGTTCTTATAGAGAACTATGGATTACGTCTCCTCTCCCTGCTCGCGAATCCGCCGCGGGGGGAGATAAGTGACATGTGAATTACCAGCGGTGTATACGTGCCCTGGTAATGAATGTCTATGGCGGCGAGGTGCCGCGCCCACCCCCCTCCCCCCCCCCCACGGCCACACGGCCGTAATTACGTCCCGCAATTAAGCTGTGAACCTAGCCTTAACAGTGCGCCTCATCTATGAAAACTAGCTCATCTGTAAGCCTGTCCCTGTTGCCCCTAGCAACCAGAGTGCAGCTTTCATTTTTCCACAGCTGTAAAAGAAATGAAAGCCAAGCTGTGACTGGTTACTATAGGCAACAAGGACTGTCTTTTGACGCCGTTTTCAGTTTCCTTGCCCAAAACAGCGTAAAACAAGGCTCCAGAATTCCCCCGGTTCATTTTCATTGATTCCTATGTAAAACACGGATGTAGTTCACACAGGAGGTTTTTACGCTTCTTTGGACACTATTTTGGGGGCTGAAAAAAAGTGTCATGTCAATTCCTGAAGCGTTTTTAACACTGAAAATCCCCATAGGGATCAATGGAGAGCTCCAAAACCTCAGTACATTTTTCGGCGCAGGTTTTGCCCTGGCTATTAATTTGTATTGGTGTTTCAGAAAGAAAACAGTGTTGGAAAATAGCTTTTGAAGCACTTTTCAGACAAGGTTTTGACACTGATTTGGACATTGAAAATTCAGTGTCCAAATCAACCGTGTGAACATACACCAACACTTGGTATCCATACACGAGGCCCAATGACTTTGCCTGCCAGCAGCCCATGAACTACCATTCTCTGGTCACGGATACCATTGTTGCACCCTTTTACTAGGTCCTGACCAGTACAGATACCACCTAATATCTCAATGTACATTACTTTCCTACAAGGCGCACCCCTCAGGTGTAGTCTACTGTCAGCTCCACCTCATTCCAGGTAGTAGAGAACACCTCAGCCCTATTAGGGTTTATGGGCTGCTCTTTGCAGAGCTGGAGGAAACATGTTCTACAGGAGGCTATTTTTGAGCTGCCGCCTCGGTTTCCTTTGTCAGGAAGGGTTCTGACACACCAGTGACACATGTTGGGATGTCACCCATGACCAGCAGTCCACACCACAAAAACCACAAAGCAAACACTTTGTACCAGCAGCAGATTAGTGTCACCGAGTGTGGAGCAGTTGTGAAGAGCGTGTATGGCAGCATTCTGCTAAACCAGTACTTGAATCCCATCACCCACTGGGAAACATTTGTTTCTGTGTATTGTACATACGTTAATACCATGAGAAACTGGCTTCTAAAATGTAGAGTCATAGGTCTTTTTTTCAGCCGTACTATGTAGCCATCTAAATAAGTGCCAACTTGCCCAGAATGCCGCCAGCTTAAAGGGGTATTCCAGCCACAGAAAATTATGTATAAACAGGCTGTGGTAAACAAAGAAAAACCCAAAAAACTTGATCTCCCGTCACCGCTGCTCCGAATCAGCCCATGATCTGCTCCTCTGCACCAGTGTCCTGTCCCAACACTTAGACTACTCTCTCTCCACTACAATGAGTCAATGGAGGGCTAGCATCTCATGTGTCAGAAAAAAAATAGGTCCTGGGACACGTCGGAGCAGCAGCCAAAATCTAAGAAGTAGATTTTACCCCACCAGGCCCCATTTAAACAGGTTTTGTGGTTGGAATACCCCTTTAAGCTGGTTCTCTCACCTCGGAGCATTATAGCACTTTTATAAGAGTACACTTACTTGGCTAAACTGAAAGTCTCATAGAAGTCAATGGAGGAAGCCCTGAACGCGGCCACCTCTTCACTCGCAGTGCCCTTATTCAGGACAGTGGGTGTCAGGGGACTTCTATTCCAGACATAGTTGGGGACTTGCATCAATTGGTTATTTAGATCTGTCCTGTGGATATGTTGTGAAGGACCTCAGGCTGGGTTCACATGGTGGTTTTGGCAGCAGTATTTGTAAACCACAATCCGGAATGGGACCAAAACACAGAAGTACAAGGCATTTCATTAGAATTTCAGGGTGTAGGCCGCACTCCTGGATTAGGTTTACAAATACACACCAAAAAAAAAAAAAAAAAATATCACGTGAACCCAGCCTCAGGTTCCGTCTACAAGGCATTGGACAAAAAGTCACTGAAAACCAGATCCTAAAAAAGGTCAGAAAACTGAGTTTTTTTGTCCACTGACTGTCAGGGTACATTCACACAATGCTGCGACACGTACAGTACATCGTGTCTTTCGGGAGCTCGCGCTCATACGTGCGTACGCCCACGGCTGCGGGAGGGGGGGCACCCTATTGACATTCATTACTCGCGGCAAATACACGTGTACAATAAGATAGTATTGTACGAGCGGGGAGAGGAGGCGTAATCCATAGTTCTCTATGAGAGCTATGGATTACTGTAATTTCATCGCGCATCTCGCCCATATTAGAGCGCAAATACGATGCGAAATGCGCACCGAAATTACCCCATTAGAACGTACCCTAATAGTTAATTTGCTGCCCTTCTCGATCGTTTTTTTGCTACATGTTTCATAAAACAACCAGCTGCAAAAACGTGCAGAAAGAAAACATTCTGTGGAGACTACAGAACGTTTTTACTGTTTTAAAGTCTATGGGACCTCTTTCCAGCTGTTTCTGTGCTGTGTAGACATAGCCATAGGGTATGTTCACACGGCGTAATTGCGCTGTAATACGCCAGACATGCGCCCCGCAATTACGGTAATTCATAGCTCTTATAGGTAGCTATGAATTACGCCCGTCTTCTCTGACGCGTATTGACCGCCGGGGGAAAGAAGTGACATGTCACTTCTCAGCAGGAATAATTGAGGTGAATGGGGCTGCCCCCTGCACTCTAGAAGTATGTGCTGGCCAGTGCGTACTTCTAAAAAACCTGGTGTATTGCAGCACATACAACACACAGTGTAAACATACCTCTAGGGCTATTGCACTCAGGATGGAAATGCTGCAGATGGCCTAGTGGCAGCTGGTCTGGTTGGTAGTCTAATGTGTGTTCTGATGATATTGGTTTGGCAGACAAGGGTGGGTTGGGGGAAAGAGTTTTGAAACCTCCCCCAGGACATCACTGGCAGACCCCACTGGGTGCCATTTATTACCCCTCATTGAGAATTCATACACTATGTACAGGAGGACCTAAGGAATAGACCATAGCTATGAACGTGTATGGCCAGCTTTATGGGACAACCATTGCCATAGTCAAAGAAAGCAAGTGACAGATACTAGAGAGTTTCACTGTTAAATAGGACTAAACCCCTCAGTCCAGCGACTCATTAGCAAGTCAAACAGCTTCATAGTGAGTACAATGCCAGATCAACAGGACAGGAAAGCATGCTGCACCGCGCCAGTGTAAATTATTCACATGATAATTGACACTTGTTACAGGTCCACATAACACGGAATAGGGAGTATCTGTGCCACCCAGTGCAGGGCTCCCCGTCTGCACACACGGGCACATGCACTATCGCGCCAAGCAGAGAAGGATGAAACTTGTAAAAACGCCTACAATTTACCATATGATCCTGGACACAAATAGCACCAGTGTGTACATATTCATTAGCACAGATGTCCAACTAACACTGCAGGATCGCAGACAAGGCACGACGGCAGCACACACATACAAACACAGCATGAGAGTGTACACGATGTGCGCGGCTCTGCAGAGCAGTATACAGGAGCTGGGGCGGCAAGCCGAGTCCAATCCGCATCACAGGTACGACCGGCCCTTGTGCTGCCATATATAGGAGAAAACATCACAAAAAGCAGCAAACCACAACAGGCATCACACGCACACAGGAGTCAGAGAAATAGTGCGCCCACACTGGTGTATACAGCAACCTGCAGCAGATACAGGCCTGGACCACAGCCAGAATCATGCATACAAACACAGGTACAAGCAACCACCAGCATCATGTACCTGTACCACAGCCCCATCATGTATCTACACACATGACACGGAGTCATGCTGAAAACATGTGCCCACACCGGTGTATACAGTAGATACAGAAGCAGGCATGGACCACATCAAGTAGCCAAACACATGGGTATAGGCGCCCACAGCCCCTACCACTGCCCACAGTCTATATTGTGGTCCTGCTAAATGTATTTTTTCCAGTATATTTTAAAAGAAAAATATTTTTTATGTTAATAAAGCTGGAGGATGCAGTGCAGTCATCACAGTCACATCTGACCTACACACACACAGCGACCAGCTGAACACATGTAGAGAAGGTGTTCTGTCCGAGCACCAGCACAAGTATTACACAATCCTAGCACTCACCTTTGTTGGTACATTACCGGATGTACGTAACGCTTTCTCAGTATGTATTTGTGCCCGGTGCTGGTTGTTATAGACAGGGTATGTTCGGAGCCTTCTGTCAGACCCCAAACGGACCCAACACATATCTAACAAATAGCAGTGTGATTTACATTGCTTTTACTATGAAGCACACACTGGCATTCACACAAGTGATCTCGGCTGCGTGTTTACCTTGCGTCTGTCGGGTCCATCCTACGGATCTGTCTCAAGGATTTACATGTCAATTCTTGATCCAAAAGATGCACAGCAGGAGCCCTATAATAAAGTATAGGGTGCGATCCTGCTGCATCCAAACACGCAGCTGCGCGTTGGATCCGATCAACGCTACGTTTTCGGATCCAAAAACGCCGTGTGAACAAGCCCTTACGTGGTGTGGGTACAGGACCTGTTTATATAAACACTACGGCCGCTCAGGAACCGTACACATACTACTTAGGCTATGTTCACACGGCATATTTGCGAGGCGTAATTACGCCGTGTGGACGGGGGCGGGAGCGCGGCACCTCGCCGGCCCATAGACATTCATTACCAGCAGCACGTATACGCCCGCTAGTAATTGACATGTCACTTACCTCCCCCCGCGGTGTAATTGCCAAGCAGGGAGAGGAGACATAATCCATAGTTATCTATGAGAGCGGTGGATTACCGTAATGACAGACGGATTCCAGCCGTAATTCGCACTGTACGGACTGAAATACGTCCCATTTTAAGCCGTGTGAACATAGCCTTACCTGTCTATAACAACAAGCACAAATACATACTGAGAAAGCGTAATGTACCAGCACCAACAAAGGGATGAACTATGATCATTAGGTAAAGACTAATAACATAGGGCACTACTAGAGCCGCTCAGGTGCCTAGGACGTACACACACGGGGCACTACGGCCACTCGGGCGCCGCTCGCACGGGGCACTACGGCCACTCGCGTACTGTTCACATGGGGCACTACAAATGCTCAGGTGCCGCACAGACACAGGGCACTATAAACGGTCACACAGGGCACTATGGCCGCTCTGGCACTATTCACACAGGTCACTATCGCAGCTCAGGTGCCGCACACACACACAGAGAGCACTATAACCGCACACACACGCAGAGGACACTATTGCCGCTCAGGTACTGTTCACACGGGTCACTATAACCGCACAGGTGCCACGCACACAGGCAGTGGACACTATGGCCGCGCAGGTTTACACTGATCACTATAACCGCACACGTGCCGCACACACACGCAGTGGACACTATGCCCTCAGGTACTGTCACACGTCACTATACCGCACGATGCCGCACACACGCATGGACACTATGGCCGCTCAGGTCTGTTCACACTGAGTCACTATAACCGCACAGATGCCGCACACACAGGCAGTGGACACTATGGCCGCTCAGGTACTGTTCACACGGGTCACTATAACCGCACAGATGCCGCACACACAGGCAGTGGACACTATGGCCGCTCAGGTACTGTTCACACGGGTCACTATAACCGCACAGATGCCGCACACACAGGCAGTGGACACTATGGCCGCGCAGGTTTACACTGATCACTATAAACGCACACTTGCAGCACACACACTCAGAGGACAATATTGCCTCTCATTTAATGTTCACACGGGTCACTATAACCGCACAGATGCCGCACACACAGGCAGTGGACACTACGGCCGCTCAGGTGCTGTTCACACGGGTCACTATAACCGCACAGGTGCCGCACACACAGGCAGTGGACACTACGGCCGCTCAGGTGCTGTTCACACGGGTCACTATAACCGCACACACAGGCAGTGGACACTATGGCCGCTCAGGTACTGTTCACACGGGTCACTATAACCGCAAAGGTGCCGCACACACAGGCAGTGCTGGCCGCTCACCTGCACGGCGCTGTTCAGGAAGCAGCTGTTCGGGCCGGGCTCATTGAAGAGGCCTTTAGTAGGAGCCAAGGAGAGGACGCTGCCCGGTTGGTAGACTTTCCCCAGGTTCCCCCCCGCCTGGCGGCGGAATAGTTTCACCCAGGCCATGTCCGTCCAGCGGGTGAGAGCGCTTCCACAAGGCACAGCAGGTAGGTCCAGCACAGTCCGCTCACACCGGGGTCGCTCCTGCCCCTAGTGGCCGGGAAGGCTTCATCTTCTCCCGGGGGCAGCACACGTGTTATGTAGTCCCGGAGCCGCGAGCTCTGTGCAGCGATGAGAGGAGCAGGGGAGCCGTGCGGAGGGAGGCGGCGGGAGAGGCGGAGCTCTGCTTTCGGGAGAGGAGGGGCCGCCGCAGCCGTGCTGGTCTCCGCTCCTCCGCCCTCCGCTGCTTTGTGGTTTTCTTTTTCCGGGACTCACCTGTACAGGACATGCGGGGGCGGGGCCTCCCAGCGCGCTCATCTGATTGGCCACCTGACGTTCATGGCAGGTAGAGGGCGTGTCCTGTGCGAGCAGTGTGTGAGGGGGAGGGGCAGGCTATGTTTGTCCTCCGTACGGGGCTCACATGACTGTATAGAAGGACGCCTGACAGCGGCAGCAGTGCACCTGGTGCAGGGAGCGATCACTGGACGGACAGCGGTGCCCATCCTGCTCCCCTACCACAGTCACACAGCTGAGTAATGTCTTACAGTAGGTTACTATGGAAACACTGCCTAACAACTTTACAGCTGTTGTCAGGCGCTAGGTTCATAGCGACCAGTCACACTGCTCATCAAGGACTTTCCCTTAAAGCAGGGGTGTCAGACTCAATCCTACCGAGAGCTACATTAGCATTCTGGTTGCCCCTAGAGCACAGGTGTCAAACTGCGGCCCTCCAGCTGTTGGGAAACTACAACTTCCATCATGCATTTGTATAATCTATAACAGTGATCATGATGGGAGTTGTAGTTTCCCAACAGCTGGAGGGCCACAGTTTGACACCCCTGCCCTAGAGGGTGACTATGGCACCAGGGCTGTGCTACCGTCTGTGAGTAGCTGAGCGATGCCGCACTTACCATTAGTCTCTGATTGTCAAGAAGACTCTCTGAAAAGAGGAAGTCCTCCCGGGCTCCCTGAAGAGTTGGTAAATCTCCTGCTATGGTAGGTTTGCCACCAACCTGGTAAACCAGCGGCAGGGACGGTTTTACTGCCAGGGGGCCAGTGCCAGTATTTTATTTCTACCGGCCATATCAAGTACTGGTAACTTCTAGAATACACATATTAGGGTATCTTTACACGGCTTATATGGACACTGAGTCTTCAGCGCCCAAAATAGCATTAAAACCTCGACTGAAACACGCTTCTTCAGAAGAGGCTTTTGATGAAATTTCCACCCATACAAATTAATAGCCAGGGCAAAAAACATTCCGAAAAACACTCCAAAAACATGCTGCGCACTATATACACTAGTGCAGCGTATATGGCTGAAAAGGGGCCAAACATAGTCTCAAGTCGACAATGGTTGGTTTTAGCCTAAGGCTATATGGCAGCTATATCCACTTTATACATCTGAGGACATTTTTTACTGGCTGTGGGTTGCTCTTTATATAGTGGCGGTGCCAGGGTAAAGCATCAGGAGCTGCTGCCCTAACATCACCTGGTGCATAGGGTCCACATTGTAACGGCTCTGAAGGAAAGCTGATTAATGTGGTGTCACCCAGCTTGGATGCAGGTTAGGAGATCCAACGTCCAGTAAAGCTGAAGGATACCACATCCCTTATCAGCTTTCCCCCAAAGTTGTTACACAGATGTGACAAGGGGGTGTGGCTCTGTGCAAAAGAGGGCGTGTCATGTAAAACAGGGGGTGTGGCCCACTCAAACCATCAAGCTGCAATTCAAAATCTCCCTGAAGGCCACTTCCAAAAGTTGTAAAGTATGAGCTGGGCAGTGTAGAGATGTGCGACAGAGCCCAGAATCCTGGATGGCGCCTGCTCCCTGTACTGCCGCCACCTCGGCCAAGTTCTGGCTGCATCCTCTGAGGAGACCTTCTGTGTCCAGTGCCCGTCCCTGCTCATTGTGACTGCGCTCTTGAGGGCAGCACAGGACAGCTTATTCATGGTGGGCCACAATTGGCCCTAGGCCTTGAGTGTGACCCATGTGCCTTAGATTAAGTTCACACGGCATAATTGCGGGACTATTTCGCCCGCAATTATGCTGTGTGCTCGGGAAAAGGGCGGGGAGGCCGGCAGTCCGCCGGCCCCATAGACATGCATTATTCTTGGCCCGTAAATAATTGATATGTCACTTACAAGGCGAGCGGGGACAGGAGACGTAATCCATAGTTCTCTATGAGAACTGTGGATTACCGTAATGACTGGGACGTATCTCGCCCCATATCTCGCGCAGCCCGGGGCCAGATACGACCCAAAAATAAGCCGTGTGAACATAGCCATACATTTCTAGAAGGGATACAGAGGAACAGCACAAAACAGAGTTATAATAGAAGATGCTCCAGAATTGGTATTTCACAGGGAGAACAGGTTTACTACACAGGCATATCGGGAGCGGACAAAGGTCCTCTTTAACCATGTGTATGCATGGTCAGTGACATCACATGTTCAAATCCCCTAGACTTAAAGGGAACCTGTCACATAGTTTATGCCCCCCTTGCTGAGGACAGCACAAGCTAGTGTCAGACCTGCTGTTTCCAGCGCTGTGTCCCTTATTCTGTCAGGTGCTGCAGTTTCAGAGTATTTAATGCTCAAATCTGCAGTTTTCAGCCACAAAAGTCATGAAAAGAATCAGTTTAATTCAGGCCCCGCCCACCTGAGGCTAGCCCCGCCCACCTCACAACTGATTAACCTGTTACTTTGAGTAGGTAGAAACATGAGAATAACTGTCGGTGGGCGGGGCTAGCATTGAGTGGGCGGGGCTAACACCTGCTCATGAATAAGCTGGACTATTTTCTGGCTGCAAACTGACAGATTTGAGCATTAAAGAGAACCTGTCACATAGTTTATGCCCTCATGGCTGAGGACAGCACAAGCTAGGGACAGACCTGCTGTTTCCAGCGCTGTGTCCCTAATATGCTCAAATCTTTAGTTTTCACCTGTAAAGAGTCATGAAAAGAGTCAGTTTTTTCATGCCCCGCCCATCTGAGGCTAGCCCCGCCCACCTCATCTGATAACCCTAGTACTTTGAATAGGTAGAAACATGTGAATAACTGTCAGTGGGCAGGGCTAGCCTTTGGTGGGCGGGGCTAACAGCTACTCATGAATAAGATTTTAGCATTAAATGCTCTAAAACTACAGCATTTTACAGAATAAGGGACACAGCACTGGAAACAGCAGGTCTGACACTAGCTAGTGCTGCCCTCAGAAAGGGGGGCATAATCTATGTGACAGGTTCTCTTTAAAACTATTGTAAAAAATAAAACAAAGTTTTGAAAAATGTAAAAAAAAAAGAAAATAGTATTTATTATACAATGAAATCTAAAAAAAGAAACATTATTAAAATATAATCTTATTTTTGCAGAACAGTAAATGCAATTAAAAATATTAAAAAAGTAGCATAACATCTGTTTTTATCCAATTAATGTCTGCGCAAAAATATCTTTATTATATAATCGCTTTCATTTTTTGAAGACTTTTCATTACATTTTTTATTTTCACCAAGAGATCACTATTTATTTACTGTATTTTATGCTTGCAATGTATTAACATACATTGTTCTAACAGCAGCCTGTGTCACAGCAATGCAGATTGTCATAATCTGCATTGCTGTGACACAGGCTGCTGTTAGAGCAGCACAAATTGTGTCCTAACAGCAGACTTCCTGAACAGACAACAACGGGGTCCCTTCTAGGTGCACAGGGCTGACTGTAAAAGGTTTTTCTATTCTCTGATTGGGTCACTGGGAAACCATGTGATCCGTTTAGTGGGAGGAGTCTCCTTAGATCATGCATCTGCCAATCAAAGGGTTACACAGCTATGATGAAGGTTCCTCTGTCACTCGTCATGTTCAGAGGCTGTTCTAGGAACGTGCCTGGTATAGCTCCAGTTTTAGGGCAGGGAGCTGCAGCCTCCTTAATTTTAGTAACGTCAAAAGTCGTCGCTATAGATTGATGGCCTGCATCATCCCTCAAAAGTCTGTGGGTGGATTTTAAAAGCTGATGTCCTAGATAATAAAAACATGGCTTTTTCTTCCACCTGTTCATGCAGTATTAGGGTGGGAACACACAGGTCGACATGTCCCAATACGCAAGCGCCATTTTTTTTGGTCTATTTTGCGGCAAAAATACTCTTAACGCCATATTCTTGATATAAATGAACTGTAATATACCATAACTAGGCGCCTTGGACGCCGGGCACTACACATTGTAATGAGCCTAAGGCCCCGTTCACACGATGGATTTGGCCACAGGGTTCGGCCGCGGCTTTCCCGCGGCCAAATCTCGTCCTGACCTCGCCGCAAACTCGCGTCTCCCGACGCGGGTTAGCGGTGCTGGACGTGGTCACAGCGCAAGTGGGGCGTGGTCTGGGGCGCAGCTTGCGGCGAGGGTTTGCCCCCATGCAAATTAGTAGGCAGGGGGCAAACCACGCGCCAGCCGCGGCCCAGCCACACACCAGCTGCGGCCACGCCCGCGGCACGAGCAGCCGCCGCGCTGAGGACTCCCTGTCAAGAATTGACGGGAGAGTTCTCAAACATGTGCGGCAAGGCCGCGGCCAAACTCGCGGCGTGTGAATATTAACACGGTTTCCAATAGGAAACCATGTTAATAAACTAGGCGCGATTTGGACGTGGTTTTGGCCGCGGAAACTGCATCGGAACCCGCGGCCAAATCCGTTGTGTGAATAGGGCCTAAGAAGGCTCATTAAATATAGTAGCAACGATGCGCTGTGCGCCTCCATTACGCACTGCGCCTATCAAGGCGCATTACATACACTAGTAATGATACGTTATGCACCTCGACAGGCGCATTAATACACTAACACTGATAAACCATGTGCCGCGATTGCGCAATACACCTTTTTAGGCACATTAAGTTTACTATGCAAGATATAACTGATGCCAGATTTTTTAAAGGATCGTACATTCAAGCACACTTTACACTGATTAGATGCAACTAAAATCTGCCGCGGCGACGCCAAGTTTCAAACACGTCGCCCACAGTGTAGATTTGTAGTGATGCCCCTATGCAGCCACTAATGGCCGCATGAGAAACTGGCAATCAAGTGCTGCTGTTTCCGACTGCATATAGAAGTGATTTCGGCTGCATGTGGCCTGCAGCTCCCGTGGATTCAACTTTACAGCTTAGCTCTATTGAATTAAATTAGACTGAACTACAATACCAGACACAACCTGGGAAGCAATATGGCATTGTTTTTTGAAAAAAAAAAAAATCATGTTTGTCTAAATTTGTGCAACTTCTTTATTGAAATTTCTTAAAATAAAATGTTTATTTTGAAATAAACTGGTGAAACTGAAATATTTGACTTAAAGGCGTTGTCCCTCCTACAGGGTTTCCAAGTGCATGAATGAAATACTCATTCACTTCCTGTGCGTCAGCTCGACCATCTGCATAAGCTCAGCTGTACTTCAATCAGGACCATGTTAAGTTGCTACCATTGGACGTTTTTCAGCCGTCGGAACCGTGGCCAAATCCTGTGTGAACAGGCCTAAGAGGCTCTATATAAGCATGATGCGCTGTGCGCCTCCATTACCACTGCCTATCAAGCCATTAATTACACAGTAATATACTGTTCACTCGACAGCGCATTAAATCAGCTAAAATTGATAAACATGTGCCGCGATTGCGCAATACACTTTAGGCACATAAGTTTACTATGAAGATATACACTGATGCCAGATTTTAAGGATCGTACATTCAAGCACACTTTACACGATTAGATGCAACTAAAATCTGCAGCGGCGGACGCAAGTTTCAAACACTCGCCCACAGTGTAGATTTGTATGACCCTATGCAGCCACTAATGCCGCATGAGAACTAGGCAATCAAGTGCTGAGTTTCCGCTGCATAAGAGTGATTCGGCTGCATGTGGCCTGCAGCTCCCGTGGATTCAACTTACAGCTTGTCTATTGAATTAAATTAGACGAATACAATACCAGACAAACCTGGGAAAGCAATCTGGAATTGTTTTTTGAAAAAAAAAAAAAATCATGTTTGTCTAAATTTGTGCAACTTCTTTACTGAAATTTCTTAAATGAAATGTTTATTTTGAAATAAACTGGTGAAACTGAAATGTTTGACTTAATGTCATTACATTTTGTGTCATACGAAACAGCTCCAATATATTGTCAAGTCAGGTTATTATCATACAAAAAATAGCCAAAAACCAGCTCACCCTGTCACAAACGCACAGATCTTTTCTCCAATAGTAGACGATAAAGTGGATTAAAAACCATGTAGCAAAACAGGGGAAACCCCTCCGCACTTCGGACCACCTGGAACCCTAGGGTAAAGCAACACGGCACTGCCAAAATACCGGTCAGATTCTGATTAAAGAATCCGGTATTTTATCATCTTTTGAACATTTAGGAGGTTTCTGTCCGCGTTTTACAGATTCGACCATCTCACTAAACATTGAACAGTACATGCTCCGCCATAAAACCCGGCGGAAAAGTATACAGTACATGTTACAAGTTTTTTTTTTTACAGTTTTCAGATCTGAAATCTGACCATCAGAAAATCTGAGCTGTGAAGACTTCAACTCGGATTTTCAATTGAAGTCTATGGGGATGGTTATTTTTTAGACATTTTTCAAATTCAAAAAACATTTGAAAAACGGACTGAAAACCCTTGCCGTCTGGACATACCCTTAATCATGCTATGATTTAGGGCCCTAGTGGCCTGAAACGCGTAAGCATGTCTGTTGTTTTGCTACATGGTTTTTAATCTGCTTTAATACATTTTGAAATAAGTTTTCATATAACGCTGGATCAGTTTAAATTTTTCTGACATCTATTCTATTATTCTTACATTATTATGATCACCGATATCTAGAGTATCCACCGTGTGCTGCATGGACAGAAAATAGATGGGATGAGGATGAGTTAGTAAGGTCTTGATAATTGTCACAGGTGCCTGCAACCCACAGCTGCTGGAGGGTGTGTGGAGAAGAATCCATACAGGGAATACAAGCAAGGTGGACCTACAGATGCTTAATAGGGTTTAAATCTGTGGAATTAGAAGGCCAGGGTAGTACTGGGAAGTCTTGGTCATTGTCTCACAACCAATGTTGGACATTTCTAGTGGTGTGACACGTATTGTCTGGCAATGGGAAGACCCTATCCTCCCCAGGGAAGACAATCAGCATGTATGGGTGTTCATGGTCTGCAAGGATGGATTCATACCGAAATCGGTTGAGAGTTTCTTCCACATGGAAGCGTGGCCCAGAAAATGCCATGAAAACATTCCCAAGTCTATAACACTGACACTACTAGCTTGTGTTCTTCCACTAACGGTTGCAGGGTGTTTGTTCTATAATGCACCACTCCACCACACAAACTCCACCACCGCCCCTTGCCTTCTGTCTCTTCCCACCTTCCTTGTAGACTGTAAGCCCTCACGGGCAGGGACCTCTCTCCTTCTGTACCAGTTGTTAGTTATTAATTTGTCACCTTTGTACCTATTTGACCTATGTTATGTATGAAACCTGAATGTACAGCGCTCTGGAACCAAGGGCGCTCTAAAATAAATAATAGTAATAATGCTTCTTGCCTGACACACCAATGTTCATCCATTCAATGAAACTGTGGAAAAGACAACCCTTTGCCAATCAGCTGAGGTCTAGTTCCAATATTGCTGGGAAAATCAAAGCTTTTCTGCTGATGTAACTTTGTTAGCAGAGGTGCAGTGACCATCCGTCTGCTTCAGAGCCCCATACACTACAGGGTTCTCTGAACTGTTGTGTAAGACACACTTTGGTAGCCCTCTGGTTCGTTTTGGTGGCGAGCTGCTCCACTGTATCACATCAGTTCACTCTACCGCACCTTCTTAGCTGATGTTCACCTCTCACATCAATGGCATGTGTCACTCTGCAGTTTCCATGTCGCTTATTCGCAATGGGGCTACTTGTCCACTAACTATACACTTTCACCAAAGCAGGACGAGAACCGCTCACAAACTGCACAGTTTCACAAATACTACCACCTTTGGCCCAAAAGCCAATAATCATCTCTTTTTGTAACTCTGGCAAATGGCCCTTTTACCCATGACAGCACTGAGGGATATGTGTGTAGACAGCCTATCACACCTTATATATGCACTAAGCCAGTTTGCGACATCTGACTTCCTTCATGAGTTAAAGGAGTTGTCCCACTACAGGCTTTCAGCCTACTTCAAAAATCCTATGCTGCCAGACACACTGAATTCAGGGGCGTGCTTCTTGTCTGCCTCTTCTCCCTCTTCCCCCTCCCCTCAGCACACAGACAGCTCTCCTCCTCTGACTGCAGTAACTTCTATACAGCAGGGGGAGGGAGAGGGGGTTTGCTGCCAGAGTTAACCCTGTGTGTGCCTGCCTAGATCTGCTGCAGGCTGCTCACTGCTGGATCAGCTGCACTGTCAGCTCCACAGAGTCAGGAGACAGCAGGGAGAGGGCTGATCTATGAGTGTGGAGCCAGAGGTCTGTGAAGCGGTGTATGCTAATAGCAGAGGGGATGTAAGTGTTCCTATACCCCCTGTTTAGCATACAAATCTCCACAGACATCTCAATCAACAACAAACAAATCCTGTCAGAACAGACACAGGGCAGCTGTGAAGTGTGTTACTATAATCACGATGTGTCACTAATACAGCAGAGCAGGGAAGGATATGAACCTTTCACATGCCCCCCTGATCTGTTCTATTAGTATAGTCAAAGCTCCACAGACACATCATGATTATAGTAACACACTTCACTACTGTCACATCTACTGACCACAGATCAGCCTCATCTCTGCTCTCTTCAATCTGTGGAGGGAGCAGGCACACATAGGGTTAATCCACACAGAAGCCAGAGCCCTCCCTTCCCTACAGAAGCATACTGTGCTGGAGGGGCTCTGTGCTCTGACCTGTATTCGGAAACAGATGAGTCATCAGCACTGACAGCCAGTGAGATAAAGATCAACAGGTCCATGGCTATAGTGAGTTGAGAAGCTGATGCACTCTACTACCAGGCATAACTCAAAATCAGTAGGACATTTGTAATGAACATATATTGCAAAGCTGCTTGTTTTTTAAAGATCTTTCAATTAAAACCCAATCATTGTAGCGAGACAACCCCTTTAAGTGCTATCATGTGAAAAGTAGGAAAGGGTCATAATAATAAGACTCAACTGAGTTGGTAATAAAATATAATTAGAGATGGTCAGTGCTATTGTGATGGCAATGTGGAGCAGTTGCTCAGGGCAATCAGTCAAGCTATTGAAAAAGTAGACCTAGAAGCTGTCTGAGTGCATTTAGTAGCATTAAACCTTGGGTCAGGTGGTTGCATATATGCTGTTTTAACCCTTAATTGTCTTTGAATTGTTGCCCTTGTAAAGGTGCTTTCATGCAGTGCGTTTTTGGTGCATTTTTATGCGTTTTTTATGCAGGAAGGCACAGCAATTAATGCTGTACATTGCTGCACAAAAATCGCTGTAAAATTGCGATTTTTACCACAATTTTTGCCGTTTTTTTTTTTTTTTTTTGCAGCATTGTACAGCATTAATTGTTGTGCCTTCCTGCACAAAAAACGCATAAAAAACCCACCAAAAACGCACCTTGTGAAAGCACCCTAAGTATAGTTTTTGTTCCTGTTTACTGGTGTCATTTCCATACATAATACACAAGTCCACAAAGCACCAGCGCTATGTTTAATCAGAGGACAAGTTAAAGATGAGCAACAAATAAAGGTAAATAAAAATGCAGCACAATGTAAACCCGTAACCTGGCAATATACTGAATATGCTCTCTCCATTCAGTACGAGTTCTGAGAATAGCCAAGCACATTTGGAACCCATGTAGAAGAGAATGGAGAGCATGGCGCATGTGCAACCCTTTCCATTCTGCACAGAAGAGTACAGGAACTTGTTCCCCAGACAGGGGCTAAAAATGGAGCAGTGGTATATAGGAGTTCTCCCTAAGGCCACCGCTTTGAGGACGGTTTTTCAAACGGTTTGCGGTTTTGCAAACCATCTGACAAACCGGCCGCAAACTTTTACATGGGGTTCTATGGTTTTTCAGACCGCCAGCCGCCCGAAAAACATTGTACTTATTCATTCTTCTGTCCGGTTTTCGGACGGAATATGAACAAGTGAAGGGGGAGGGCTTTTCTCTGCTCATCGCGGAGAAAAGCTGCCCCCCCTGCGGCTGTGTGCACGGCACAAAAAATAGACAAATACCGTTCGGATAATCTGACCGGTATTTGTCCTGTGCCGTGGGGACGCGGCTTAGGGTTGGTGTTCTACAAAAGATCATGAAAAAAAAGTGAGTCATGTTAGGCCTGGTTCACACGGCTTATTCAAGCCGGAATTGTGAGCCGGATTGCGCTCGCAAATCCGGCTTGAATAAGGGGCAGGGGCGCGGCCCGCCGGCCCCATAGACTTGCATTATCCACGGCGCGTATTGCGCCTGGATAATGTGCAGGTCACTTTCTCCCCGCCCAGCGGATTTGCCGAGCGGTGAGGTGCGACGGAATCCACTGGTCTCTATGACAGCAGGGGATTACCGCAATTACTCGACGGATTGGCGCAGTACTGCAGCGCAAATCCGGCGCGCAGTACGGCGCCAATCCGCGCCGAAATAAGCCGTGTGAACGGCCCCTTACAGTGTTTCTACTTCAACCTATATGTAAGGCTGTGTTCACACAAAGTTTTTTCAAGTATATTTTAGCTTGTAAAATGCAGGTTCTATGCAACAAAATATGCATCAAAGCGCAACTACGGTGTAACATTGTTCTAAAAGGAAAATGCACTGCAGGCCACAATGTGAAATCCACATAATGTAAAAAATAACACACATTCCTGTCCATTGTCTATATTCAGCACAGAAGGTGTGACAGTAGCCAGGATTCAAACTAGACCCATTGGATGGGGCATCCTAAAGTGCAACGTGCGGCAGAAATCCGAGGTTGCCTTTGGGATTTCTGGTGTGCGTGACACAGCATATTTTTCCGGAGTAAAATAATCCCTTTAAACTTCACTTTATTCCCAGTGAGGTTAAACACTATGGATATTAGACTGTGATTGACTCTCACCTGGATCTGCAAACAGATATTTTTAAATTGTAATCTACAGTAATAGATTCTGTCTGCTCCCAGGTGTTCTGTGCTGAGCGATGACAAGAGCATGACATGTACAAGCAGATAGCTTGACCACAATGCATGCCCTTAGGGAGTACTACAGGATTAGAAAGACATGGTACACTACCTCCAGAAAGAGGAGCAGTGATAGAGCTATGGTGATGGGGAGGTGGTAATCCATCCCGTACTTATTTAGTGCCAGCATGGCACAATGTTTGCTTTATTGCATACTTGCCAACTCTCCCAAAATATCCCACAGACTCCAAAAGAGTTGGCAAATCTTCCAGGCACTATACATTTACAGCACTCAGGTGGGGCACCATAGGCAGGACGTAATAGGAGCAGCAACATGGCAGCTACAGAAGCCTTCATTATGCTTCATAGTGCCATAGCAACTGCTCGGCACCCTGCAATCTCGTTTGATGGGGTCAGTTAGGGGGAGAAACAGTGCGCGGTTTTTCATTCAGACCCCGCAGCATCTAAAGGGATAAGCAGCCGCGATCCGATCCGCTCCGGTTCCGGGTAATTGAAAGTCGGCACCCACGATGTATGCGTTGGCTCAGTAAGTGAGCCTGCTCCATACTCCTTTGCTGATGGTATCATATAAGTTATGTCAAATGTCAGTAGGTGGTTAAACAGAAAGGCAGAAGTAAAAACAGATTATTACCAAACACATTGTTCTTCTGATTTTGCTGCCTTTCACAGTTAGAGCAGTTATAATCTGCATGTTTACAGAAGGTTCGCTGACCATCGCTCTAGCAGCAGTGGCTGTGATGGTGACGTCACTACATGCTGTGTCTTATCTGCAGCACCAGAGCTTGTTTATGTTTCTTATTGACCAACTTTAACCCATTACAGCTCCCTCTTACAGGCTCAGCGAGGAATAGTAGAGCTGAAATGTCATCTGCTGATGTGGAACTTCCCACAAGCAGGCTCTGTGAAACTGCCAGATGGGAAAACCCCTTCAAGAATACAATATTATTCATTATAACAATGTTCGTGCTTAAGTTTCCACTCCCTGCATGTCTGTACTGTAGGACTATAAATTTAGCTGACTAGTCATATAGATACTTAGTAAACAATGATGTTCATATCTTGAGGCTTTGAGAACAGTCATGAACCTAGTAAATGTCATGTATCTTGTACCTTGTATGATAACTCTGATAGCGTAATGCATTGTGTTCAGTATTATGTCTACATCTTCTCAGCATTAAATACTTATAATATTACATAATGTAATAAATCCATTCACATACATAGTGATAACCATAGAGCCGATGCTATGTGCCCCATAATAAATGCAGCAATGTCTGATGCCTATCATTGACAACGTAGAGGTAACTACAATGCCCATCTTAGAGTCCAACAATGAATTCTGCCATAGTGCCCTGTACTTATGCCAAACACATTGGGCCAGATGTATGAAAGTGTAATGCGTTGGTGGATTCGCTGGACCAACGCAAGCAATGATAGCTAAGCCACGCCAGGGAGCGGAGTCTAAGTAGCCCCCGGTATTCACCAGAGCCCGCCGCAAAGCGGGATGGACTTGCTGCGGCGTGAGGCTACCAGGTCGCTACCCCTGACGTGACTTGCTTGCGATGGCGGCCAGGGTAATGCGTGGTACAGAATCGTAATCCAGAGATGTAGTCAGGGACAGGCAGGAGGTCAGGATGGGCGGCAGAGGTTCATGGTCAGAGACGGGCAGACGGTCAGGGCAGGCAGCAAACAGGCAAGGTCAGGAAACGTAGCGGAACGGACTGGTACACGGGTAATCAAAGCAGGACTCCAAACCCTCTCAAGGCTAACTAACGCACACCAACAATCTGGCAGAGAGTGCAGGGGGCGTGTACAATATATAGCACCAGCGGCCGGCAATTGACTAATTACCGGCGCGCTGGCCCTTTAAATCCAGACCAGCCGTCGCACGCCCTAAGCAGCAAGTACGTGCGCGGCGGCCGGGACAGGCAGGAGCAGGGAGCACAGGAGCGTGGACGGGTAAGTTGACTGGCGCCGGAGCCTGGGCAGGAGGCGAATGGTCGAGGGCGGCCGAGGCACCCGCGCCGGACCCCATGACAGAAAGTAGCTGCGCCAGTTTTCTGTCGTAGGTTAAGATTGAAAAAATGGCGTGTGCCATATCCAACATATTCCTAAAGTATCTGCGCCAAAAAGAATGAGTCTGTCCGTCAAGACCGCTGCTTATGTCTGCATTACTCTTCAGGGGGTGTGTATGTGCCAATTTGTAAGATACGACACATGTATGTAGCTCTCATGTCAAAAAGTGTTGCAGTTCATGGGTATTCATGCCATTTTCAAAGTTGCTGAGCTAAGACAAAAGCTGACTCAGGACGCTTTTCTGACACACGACAGTTTGTCTTACAACATGACACTTTTATAAAGTGTTGTGAGACGCTTTCAAACATAAGCATGAACTCAACTTTGGCGCAGAACTACCTTAGACACTTTTCATACCTCTGACCCAATTTAATTTAATTCCTACTTTCTTCATCCTGCAAATCTTTCCACTTAGGGCTCATCCCCACAGCACAGAGCAAATACCGGTCGGATTTGCTCTGTTTTAGGGATGTGTACACGGCCACAGGGGGACGGCTTTTCTCTGTGCTTTGCGGAGAAAAGCCCGTCCCCCTTCACATTGAAATATTCATGTTCCGCCCGAAAACCGGTGTGACGATCTGCGGTGGTGGATCCGCTGGACCACCGCAAGTGATGGCGTAAGCCACACCAGGGAGCGGAGTCTAAGTAGCCCCCGGTATTCACCAGAGCCCGCCGCAAAGCAGGATGGACTTGCTGCGGCGGGAGTCTACCAGGTCGTTACCCCTGACGTGACCTGCTTGTGGTGGCGGCCAAGGGTAGGCGAGGTACAAATACGTCAGGCAGGCTCGTAGTCGGAGACAGGCTGGAAGGTCAGGGCAGGCGGCAGAGGTTCGTGGTCAGGAACGTAAGCAGGAAGGTACGGTACACGGTAATCAGGACAAGGCAACAGGAACGCTTTCTCTATAGGCACTAAAGATCCAGCGAGGTCACTAGGAAGAGCCAGGGCTAAATAGGGGCAGCGGCCGGCAATAGCCAATTACCGGTGCACTGGCCCTTTAAATATAACACTGCCGGCGCGCGCGCGCCTTAGGGAGCAGGGCCGCGCCCGCCGAGGGACAGAGGCAGCCGGAGCAGGAGCCTGGCCGGGTAAGTGACGCTGGGCACCGGCAGGGGGATGAGCGAGCCTGCGCCCCGAGGTACGGGACGCAGCGCCGCTCAGCAGTGGGACACGGACGCGCCTGCGACCCGGAACGAGGGTCGCAGGGGCGTCCGTGACAACCGGGAGGAAGAATGAACATGTTCAATCTTTTTTGGACCACCGGTGGTGTAAAAAAACGTCCGGCTGAAAATCCTGAGTACTGACAGGCTGACCACCACCTCTTTAACCTCTGCATCAATGCTGCCATTACTCATATGTCTATTTTAAAAAGACAGTCTCTGGATATGATGCTGAGCACGTGCACTCAACTGCTTAGGTCAGGGGTGTCAAACTGCGGCCCTCCAGCTGTTGGGAAACTACAACTCCTATCATGCATTTGTATAATCTACACAGTGGGCATGATGGGAGTTGTAGTTTCCCAACAGCTGGAGGGCCGCAGTTTAACACCCCTGGCTTAGGTTGATCGTGGCGAGGCCTGTTCTGAGTGAAATCTGTCTTGTTAAACCGCAGTATGGTCTTGGCCACCATGCTGCAGCTCAGTTTCAGGGTGTTGGCAATCTCCTTATAGCCTAGGCCAACTTTATGTAGAGCAACAATTATTTTCTTCAGATCCTCAGAGTTCTTGCCATGAGGTGCCATGTTGAACTTCCTGTGACAAATATGAGAGAGTGTAAGAGAGATAACACCAAATTTAACACACCTGCTCCTCATTCACACGAGACCTTGTAATGCTAACAAGTCACATGACACCATGGAAGGAAAATGGCACATTGGGTGCAATTTGCAGTTTTTCACTTAGGGGTGTACTCACTTTTGTTGCCAGCAGATTAGACAATGATGGCTGTGTGTTGAGTTATCTTGAGGGCACAGCACTTTTATACTGTTATACATGCTGTACACTGACTACTTTACATTGTATGAAATGTTATAACTTCAGTGTTTTCCCATTAAAAGATATATTACAATATTTAGAAATGTGAGTGGTGTATTCACTTTTGTGAGATACTGTACGTCAATTTACCTGTGCATGACCATGTCAAAACATCCATCGCTGGCTGCATTCAGAGAACTAGAAAGAAACACACACAAATAATAAGTGATAGAAAATGTTTTTGGAGGTACACTAATAGAGAGTTAAAATGCCATTAAGGGGTTAAATGTTTGTAATCTGTAACATCCTATGCAGGAGTAAGCTAGGTTGCAGGAACAAGAGGAGAGATTTGCAGCCCATATATAGTCCAAGAAGGAGAGGCCAGTTGGAGCAGGTCCACTGGAGGTGACCTTAGGCTGATGCTGGCTAAGGCCTAGGAGCAGGCTGTCCAATGCCACAGGGCCCATAAACTTGCAGAATAAGAGCAAGGACATGATCTGCACCAGGCTGTGGGAAAGCCCAGCCACAATAATCATTCTGAAGAAAGAGACAGAAGTCGAGGAAGGACAACTCCACTCAGAAAGTTAGTCTCGGGCCTGATCCAGTCCCTTTTTACCAGCCTGTACCATACACATTGCACTACGGATAAGACAAAATTCCTAGAAGCCCTATGTCGGGAATTGGAATCCTACTTCGGCAATAGGCATTAGAAGTACAATGAGTCCCCGACTTACGTCGTTCCGACTTACGTCTGTCCCCTAGTTACGAACGGGGACCGGAACGATGCAAGCCAGGGACCGCTGATAGCGTCTGGGCGCTTTCAGCAATCTTTGCAGCTGTATGCGACTCCTGGGAGCGCATGCAGCTGACTCTTCGGTCCCCGTCGGTGTCTGGGCACTGCCATGTCCCGGGCACCGGCGGGGATAGCTTCGGCTCTATGCGCTCCTTCCGCAGTGCATAGAGCCGAAGCTTCTATTGCGGAGCAGAGAGCGAGCGATCCCTGCTGCGCAATAGAACTCCGGAAGGCCACAAGCAGAACTGCGACCTTCCGGAGACTCCGGCACAGGGAGCGCATGATGTCATCACACTGCCTGCGCAGCCTGATGACATCACCGGCCTGTGCAGCAAGACGGAGCTGGAGGTGACCAGCAGGGGAGCAGGGGACGGTGGTGAGTATCTGTGTTTGTTTTTTTTAAATAAGCTCTGCCTATAGCTATCTATGGAGGACATACCTGCCTGTAGCTACCTACGGGGACATATCTGCCTATACCTTGCTATGGGGGACATACCTGCCTATACCCTGCTATGGGGGACATCCCTGCCTATACCTATCTATGGGGGACATACACCTGCCTATGGGGGACATACCTGCCTATTATCTGCTATGGGGGACATATACCTACCTATGGGGGACATACCTGCCTATTCCCTGCCAATGCGGCCATATACCTTCCTATGGTGGACATACCTCCCTTTACCTACCTATGGGGGACATACCTCCCTATACCTGATATGGGGGACATACTCCTGCTATGGGGGACATACTCCTGCTATGGGGGACCTATACCTGCTATGGGGACCTATACCTGCTATGAGGGACCTATACCTGCCTACGAGGGGACATAGACCTGCCTATAGCTGCTATGGGGGACATATACCTGCTAGGGGACATATACCTGCCTATAATTACACACCATACATGTGTACATACAAATTCAACTTAAGAACGAACCTACAGTCCCTAACCCGTATGTAACCCGGGGACTGCCTGTATATATAATAATTATGATATGGTTGTGATTAAAATTCCTCAACAATGTGGAAGATGTAATTGTATACTAGTAATAAGACTACTCTCTTTTATTTTGTCCTTAGCTATCAAGGACACCTCAGCTACCATCAGGGCAGAGGAGTATACCATAGTGTTTCGCAGGAGAATTACTATGCATCACCCAGTGCATACCCCCTCTATACTGTAGTGAGGGTAGCTGAGAGGAGGGTGAATGAACAGAAGGGTCAATGTGATGTAAGCCAAGTCTTATTGCCTTCCACTAAAGTGATATTACATAGTTATTTCAAAAACTTTGGGCAACATGTATGAAATTTAGCGTTTAAACGCCAAATTTCATATGCATAATAATAGCCTAGAATGCGCCTGATTTATGAACCCGCTCTACAGTCCGTCATAAATCAGGTGCATTCTAGCACTACGATGACAATTCTGGCTCAGGTAAACCACTTGAAAGTGCTCTACCTGTTCCAGCTGTAAGGCACCTAGAAATGCCGTACTGAAGCTATAAATCTATAGCTTCGTACGGTTCTAGTGCGCCCCACCTCCCGCACGCCCCCCGAAATCAGGCACATTACAAAGTGCCGCTTGCGCTCTGTAATGTGCCAGATATCTGCCACAGCCCTGTTCATACATGTCGCCCTTTAAGTATATATTGTGTGCATATATATAGCACTGTCATATTCCACAGCACTCTACAGCACTGTCATTATTCACATAAGTCCCTGTTCCCATTAGGCCTCACAATCTAAATTCCAGATTAACCTATCAGTTTTTGGGAAACCTTAGTAGGTGGAGGAAACCTACACAAACATGGGAAGAACATACAAACTCCTTGCAGGTGTTGTCTTTGGTGCGATTTGAATCCAGGACCCAATCGCTGCAAGGCAACAGTGCTAACCACGGAGCCCCAGTGTTACTTATCCATAAAAAGTATATTTTATCATTTTCATTTTAAGCTGGCTATAGACATATGATAACTGGCAACCAAATCATTTTTTGGCCAGCAGTTGTCTCCCGCATCTTGCCATAAACACGCTGAACAGGCATGTCCTTTCTATAGTGAGAGCTGAGATAAGCATATGCCAGGCACCTATGGTGTATCTTCTTGAGAAAACAATAGGATCATCTGACCCCTTTTTCCTACGATACAAACTATTGTCTTTCATCACAGATATGAAATTTTGGGGAGTCCTACAAAATGAAAACTTGTGACATAAATCCCCCGTCAAGGGGCAGCTTACTGTGGGAATGTTTGAAATGTACACAGTTTACTTTTTGGGGCCCCTTAGGAAATTTTTGAAGTCACTTTTTGGCTAAGGCGTCCCAAAAGGATTTTTTAGGAAATTTTGCCCTTGCAGCCAAAAAAGAATTTTTTAGTTGACAAGAAGGTTGACTTGACTTTATTCCCAATTTTCAATAATTGTGGGGATGGAATGCTGGAATGAAAAGGGGGCCTACGCACACGGGGGACGTATGATCGGTGAAAAAGGCGGGTACGATCCCAACCCTGTCGGACGAGGGTGTGGGGTTTTAGGGGGCAGCCCTCGCCACTTTCAGCTGGCCCAACAGAAGGGGCTGTAATGGGGCGGGTGGGCTTCTGGAGTGGGAACGCGGCAATTGGGAAAAACCCCGGGGATGTATGATCGCGGCTGGAAAAAATGCGGCGGGATTGCAGGCTGCAGCTCCGACAGGCGACCTTGTTGAAGTTGGTCTAAAAGAGCCGGAGAAGGCGAAGTGAAGTGGAAGTAAAAAAGAGCGGAAAAATATGAGATGCAAAAGAAACCCTTCAGCGCCGGAGGCATGGAGTATGAAAAAAAAAAAAAACGTTTTTATTACGTGTAAAACTTAACAGAAAAAGAGCTCAAAACCCTTCTAAAAAAAATACTAAATAAAATCACTTTCCAAAAAACAAGAAAGGGGCTATATCAGGAATAGGGTCTTGGAATTGCGGGAAATACGTAATTCAAATTTGTAACGTTTCTCATTGGTTGGCAGAAACCCGCCAATCAGAATAGGGTGACGTTAACCCTTTTAACCTATGGAGAAAAAATTGCCCCAAACAAAAAGCAAAAACGGGACAGTTCAAAATACAGTAAAAAAGGCAGAAAAACTGAATTTGGTTTAGCTAGCGGGGGGTTGGCTACCCAGCCAATAGAAAAGAACACGGGAAACCCTTAAACCATGGAGAAGTATTTTACCAATAAATGCAAAAGCGGGACAGTTCAAAATACAGTAAAAATGCAGAAAAGAGCTGATTGGTTGAGCTAGGTGGGCTTGCTATCTCGGCCAATCAGAGCGCGAGCTACTTTGTCCCATTGTAGTCTATGGACAGATCGGGGCAATGAAATCTCGGCTCTCAGCTCCGTGCGGCATGGAGAGTAGGATTAAAAAAATCGTTTTTATTAGGTGTAAAACATTATCTGAAAAAGAGCTGAAACCTTCTACAAACATAAATCAATCAAATCCCTAACAACGCGTTTGTCGCCGAGACCAGTCCTACATAAGGAATTGCGATATAGAGGATTGCCGGGAAATACAGTAATTCAAATTCTTTAAGCTCTTTTCATTGGTCAACAAAAACCAACCAATCAGAATAGGAGCGACAGTGTCCCATTAAAACCTATGGAGAACTATTGACCAATCACATGAAAAGGCGGGACAGTTCAAAATACAGTAAAAAGGCAGAAAAGAGCTGATTGGCTGAGCTAGCGGGTGCTTGGCTATCCCAGCCAATCAGAGCGTGAGCTACTTCTCCCATTATAGTCTATGGAGAGATGGGCGCTCTGAAATCTCGGCGACAGTGTCCCATTAAAACCTATGGAGAACTATTGACCAATCACATGAAAAGGCGGGACAGTTCAAAATACAGTAAAAAGGCAGAAAGAGCTGATTGGTTGAGTCTAGGCGGCAGATATGAATCCCCCAAATCTTTATGTAGTGCGTCTTTTTTGAGTGGAGCAAGAAGGGCGCGATAGAAGGGTGCCCTAAAAAGTTATTACTTTTAAATGGGAAATATTCTAGGACTGTGATTGGTTGGGGGGTAGAAGGGCTCGTCCAGCTTAGCCAATCAGCGACTGAGCTACTTATCTCATAGACGTTTTTTTGAATCATACTCCATGCCTCACGGAGCTGAGAGGTGAGATGTATTTCTTGAGCGATCTTATATATTTTCCCTTTAATTTTTGATGATCAACTTTTTCACTACATTTAATCACTTTTAGACAGCTTTGATTTTTCTCTTCATTCATTCATTTGAAAGACAACTCTTTTTGCTCTTCACTAACATGTTTAATGATTTCTCGCTGTTTTCCAGCCTGTCTCGAACCGGAATACATGTTAGGCGCATTCCCGCACTGCGACTAAGTCCCGCACTGCGCCCCACACACTGGCGAGGCGCGGTGATCTTTTCACCGCATGTATGAGCGCACCTTCTCGGACGGCGAATCTTAGGGGCAGTCCCGCACTGTGCCCCACACACTGGCGAGGCGCGGTGATCTTTTCACCGCATGTATGAGCGCACCTTCTCGGACGGCGAATCTTAGGGGCAGTCCCGCACTGTGCCCCACACACTGGCGAGGCGCGGTGATCTTTTCACCGCATGTATGAGCGCACCTCCTCGGCGGCGTATCTTAGGGGCAGTCCCGCACTGTGCCCCACACACTGGCGAGGCGCGGTGATCTTTTCACCGCATGTATGAGCGCACCTCGGGCGCCGACATAAATGAGGCGCAGCTTTCGATTGAAATCGGGCGAAAACGTGTGCTCCGACGCGGCGAGATTCATATATGTCGCCCACTGTTGCCAACAAGTTGGAAGCATAAAATTGTCTATGATGTCTCTGTATGCTTTAGCATTAACATTACTTTTCACTAGAAATAACTGAAAAACTGCCCCATGCCATTATCTGTTCTGCACCATATCTGGCAGCAGGTACCATGCATTCCAGTAGACTGCAAGATAGCGAAACATCACTCATCACTGCAACACTTTTCCACTGCTGTAGAGTCCAGTGGTGGCGTGCTTTACTTAACTCCAGCTGACCATTGGCATTGGAAATTTTCGGCTTTGGTGCAGCTGCTCGACTTTGGATACTCATTTATGAAGCTCCAAACATAGTTCTTGCTCTGATGTTTCTTACAAGGGCAGTTTGCAACTTTGTAGTGAATGATGCATAACAGAGGGGAGCTGATATTTGCGTTTCACATACTTCATGACGCCCCTCTGTAACTTTGCATGGTTGGTTCACTTTATTGATGTAACAATGAGTACGATACAACAGTGTCGTAATAGCTGAAATGTGCTCAGAGTGTATGAAGCAGACGAGAGCAGAAGACAATGAACGGATCAGTACAATAAAAGCACCTAATGGATACAACCAAACTGTGGTCTGCTGTTTAGAAATGAAAAAATAATGAGAAGTCATTTAAGACAAAATATCATTATCTCAACTTAAGGCAATCTACTGTTGCTTGTATACATAGTGAAATAACAGTAAATGGAGATTTACTCAAAAGCTAAAAAACCCACTGGACGAGACAACTGAGTATGCCAATCCTCATTATTATGAAGTAGAAAAACCAATCACAATGAGAACAGTCCTTAAAGGTGGGTTTTATCATTTCATTAAATGGTCAGTGAAAACAAGCAACTTTGCAATTGGATGTCATTTGCAAAGCTGTCTTGTTTTCACTGTCTGCCTTATCTTCGTTTTGTGTCATAACCTGAAGAAGCAGAGCAGGTGTCTCTGTGAAACGCGTTGTGTTAATAAATGTTTTAGACACTATTATCGGTCAGGTACCTGGTGTGTTTCATTTAGCTATTGAGCTTTTAAATGTTTCTGCCGTGAGCGCTTCGAGTGACTTGCTACCAGTTTGTTTATTCAACTATTCTGCACCGGGAGCTCCCCGAAAAGGTTCCTGTGGAGGAGCACCGCCCAATCTAGCAATAGGCAGCTCGGCTTAGATCCCTGGGGTCTGTATATACCGCATGCTTAAAGATGAGTTGTGCCATTTACATAGCACCAACTTAAATAGGGGGAAAGTCCCTTTTTATTTTTTTAAATCACACTTATTTGAAGTTTTAACTGCACGAGGTTCTTGCGCTTCGTTTGTCTGTCATCTTTCTTTACAGTACAAGCAGAAAATCTTCGTTTTGTGTAAACACTGTTCCCCAGTGCCGGTCGGATCCCACCTCCTTTCATTTCATTGGCTGAAGGCTCTACTAATTTACATTCTGTTCGGACCTCGGTCGTATTCACGGGAGCGGAGCATGCATTCCTGCCTCTCTCACCCACTCAGAATAAGGGGCCGGCAACAATTTCACTCTATACAGCCACCAGCTCCTCAGTGACTCTGCAGCTGCTTCTATAATCAGAAAACAGCGGAATTGTGCCTCGGTACCTAATGCTCCTGCGTGTAAGGGGCCGGCAACAATTTCTCTCTATACAGCTAGTAGCTCCTCATTGAACTGCGTGTTTCCAAAAATTTAGAAAACAGCAACTTGTGCCCGGTGCCTAATACTCCTGCATAAAAGGGAGACGGATCGTGCTCTGGATATTTCATAGAAGACTGGATTCAACGTAAAAAAACCCCCAACTGTAGAGGAGAAAAAGATCAGTGTCGATTCATAAAGATTTCTAGATGAAGCAGGCCCTGGGGTAGTAAACAGCTCTTACAAAATAAGACTGCATAGGAAGAGGAACGACACAGGACATGGGGAAAACTCAGACAAAGAGTGTGGGGGAACCACGACTCGGGAGCGACATGACAGTGCGGGGGGATGTGTCACCCCCTTCATTTAAGAAACCCCCAGCGGGGGAGGAAGAAACCCCGGGGATTTCAGGAACTAAGAACATCAAGCTTCAAGAAAACAGCCGAACTGATGAAGCGATACATCCCCTTTTAGTTAATGCGTGGAGGGGCAATGGGGTACAAGGAACAGTCTCTAGTCCCTTGAAACCATCTTCCTAAAAGTGTTAGACCCAGAAAAGGCTATCCACTCTCCCCACACCTTCATATACGTATCCAGCATCTGAGTAGTGTCAGCTCTCAATTCCTCCATACGCTGTAAGTGGAAGACCTCTTTACGCCATTCAACCAGAGAGGGAGTCTGGGTTGATCGCCATTTCCTAGAGATCAATGATTTTGCGGTTGATAATAGGAAGATTGTCAAACTTCCCTTTAGAGATTCCAGGCCCAGGGGCAGCATGAAAAGCAGAAGGACTGCAGGTGAATTTTGCAGCGACATACTAGTGATTATCTGAATCATTTCTTTCACTTTCTCCCAAAATGGTTGAAGGGCCTCGCAGCCCCACCATATATGTGTCATAGATTTCCCTCTCTTTTTCCCCATCCCCAACAGGGGAAGGAACACAGGGTAAAAGGGGGTGTAAAGCTTTGGGACTCGTACCCCGAGTTAGCACTTTATATCTGGCTGACCTTGTTACTCATGGGTGCTCTCACTGCACAATAATAGTGCACAAAGGGTTACTCCCATCTCCTAACTTCCGGGTTGATAAATGGAAATGAGCCAGCTGAAAATAATGAAGGGGTGTTGAGCCCTCTTTTTTTAAAAGGGGTTTTGCCACATGAATGTTGATGGGGGGATCCCCCAAAAATTTGGGGTATTTAATCACTTTTCAAAAATATATTGATTACAAAAAGTGAAGCCTGAGAGCACAGTTTTTTCAACCCCCCTTATTTACCTGAAAGCTTGCATTAGACAGGGACCAGAGGAGTACAGGCCGCGCTTGCGGAAACACTTTTTATTATGACGGGGAAAAAAATGGGATTTTAAGGGGCTGTGGGAAAGTGCAGTTATGACCCTGGCTTGCGAATAGAGAAAACGTTGATAAGTTTTTTTTTTGATTTAATTTTGAGACCTCCCTTAATTCCTCACTCTCGCTCCCCCCCCCTTCTCCCCTGCATTTCATGACTCACATGATTTGTTTATATTTTTACTCCCGGCTATAAGGGGGAAAAGGTAAACCCAGTCTGGAAAACCCCCTTTAATCTCTATGGGTTACAACCAATCTCACTTGCTTGGCAAATGGAGAAAGCCGCACATGCCTGGCAACCTCTCTGTTTCCTGCAGCTGGCTCTTTCCCATCTCTTGACCTGGAAGTTAGGAAATAGGAATAATTCTCCAATTCACTGACAGCAAAGTTTTTTTCAAAAAATTATTGATTAAATTTTTTACCCACAGATAATGAAATATAATTGAATACGAGTAAACAAAAAGTCAGCTCACCACTCAATGTTGGTAAAAAATGCTCTTCTGGGATAAAGCATGATGATAGCAGCAAATTTTCCAGATAAAAATTAGAAAACAAAGGGGGACAGTATGAACGGGGGGCCAGTTTCTGGTGCTTTTCAGCCCCAAAAATTAGCGCAGCCTCATTCGCAATAGTTTTAAACCTGCCGCACGCCAATATCAGGCACTTTATAGAGCGCCCGCGGCACTTTAAATGCGCCTGATTCCGGGGGCGTGCAGGAGGTACGAAGCTATAGATTTATAGCTTCAGTATGATAATTCCAGGCGCATTAGTGCTGAAACAGGTAAACCACTTTAGAAGTTGTTTACCTGAGCCAGAATTGTCCTCTTGCTGCTAGAATGCGCCTGATTTAGACCCGCGGGGAACGGTTTATAAATCAGACGCATTCTCAAATGTTTTAAAACGCCAAAAATGGCCAAACGGCAAAAATCATACATGTCGCTCAAAATATTTATTTATTGGTTATAACAATTAAACATAGTTGATATATCATGCGTGAAAAAAGGGGGAAAGCTGTCCCCGTTTCAACAAGTTTTTAATTAAAGCAACAAATGAAAGGCGTCTTTCTCCCTTACAAGTGTTTTTTACCCCCCTTTTCCTTCTTCCAATTAAACGGCTTGTACATTGCCGAGTGTAGAGCTGGGGATCACAAAAGTGCATCAAGTCATGTGATCACACCGCACAGTTCATGTCATCGGGGTCGGCTTCAGAGAGGAGCCAATGTCTACCTAGCAACAGTTTTTTTCTGCAAAGATATAAAATTACCTCTAATATTTTTTACCTCTACCTATAACAACGCAGTGCTCTACACCCTTGTATTACCTGATGTGACAGGATCAAGGCTTATGTTCTCTGTATCGTCTGTAAGTGCATTATTCTATGTGGTGTTATGCAATCTTCAATCTATAACATTACAATTATGTGCACATGTCTAAAGCAGATGGTCTGTCTACAGCTTGATTGATAGGGTATTTGGCGCTGTTGGAAAGACATTTTTTGAGCCAAGCTTGTTTTTGCTTTTAAAGTTGTGATACATTTTAACTGTGTAAAATAACAGCACATTCCCATTGAGCACGGAGAAGAGAGTGCGCCGAACACATAACTCTTCTGTCAACACCATAAGCTGTTCTATATAAACAAGCCTAAATAAACAAAAACTGTCTGTGCTCCAAAACAATAGTACACGCAACACACGCCATCTCCCATTGTGCTGAGCAGTTATTGTTTTGTATTTGTCCCCTAACACTAGTAAAAAAAATTTTATATATTGTTAGGTTTTATTTGGCAAATCTGGGATCCATTCAGGGTTCCTTTGTCTTTTCAGGCCCATATGGTCAAGTTGGGGCCCCCCCCTATTAAATTTCCTATCTTGTGGCCCCCCCAGCTGCCCCCCGCTCCCCTCCAATCCTCCTTAACTCTGTGCCGTTTGATTCCTCTTCCTCGCTACTCCTCTGCCTCTCCCTCTTCAACCCCTTTCTTTTCTTCCCATTGCCCACGAATCCATTAAAATTTGTAACCTTGCCTACAAGGCCTCCATAACCTCTCTCCTCCATCATATCTCCCTTTAAATTCCAATTCCCCCCTCACACAATCTCCGTCCTCACGGACCTTTTTCTGTCTCCCCCCCAATCTCAACCCACATAACCGTCTCCAAAACTTCTCCTGGCTTCCCCCATACTTGGAACTCCCTGCCCAAACCCCCAGGCTTTCTCCCCCCTTCACCAGCCACAAAAACAACCTGAAAACTCATCCTTCAGGATTGCATAACCCAACAAAACCCCGCTGCCACTACCTATCCCCAAAAAAATCCGCCCTCACCTTTTGTCTCTTCCCACCTTCCTTTGGGGACGTAATAGGGGTGGGACCCTCTCTCCTTCTGTACCCGTTGTTTGTTATTAATTTTTCCTGAGATGGGCAAAACGATTCTAAAAAGAAGTGGAATTGTTTAGAATTTTAGGGAAAAATTCGGTTGGAACGAAGTGAAATTTGGGGTACTTGGGTGAAAGAAACGTGCTTTTTATTTATAAAATGGCGGGGAAAAAAGGGGTTACATGGGGCAAAGACTCTGGGGGAAGAAAGGGGATGACATACAGTGCGAAATGAAGCCAAAAGAGACCGGCGGGGTTCTGTGACCACCGCACTATTTAAGTCCGGGCCAACGCTGGGAGCTCCTCAGGGAAGGTGCTGCCCCGGCTGATAGCTCTTTTTGAAAAATTGATTTTTTTTCACGATTTTTGGGGGTGTCTCAGCTTGCTCAAGGGTGTTCTCTTAAAATTTATTTCTAATTTTTTTGGGTATTGGATCTGAAATCCCTTTTGCTTCCCCCTGCAGTGATATCATTCAATATCCAAATGGGATCTAAGCCCGTTCCCCTTGTTTCATTTAAAAAAAAGCGGTTTTTTTTTTTCGGGGGGGGGGGGGTTTGTCATGGCGCGTGAAGACGTCTGCTCGAGCCCCTAGACCCCATAGAGAATCCTCTACCCCCTTCTG